>JAPQWV010003169.1:0-44782 GCA_027422505.1 Craterostigma plantagineum
TGGCCTCCGACAAGTTACTATTCAAGCAACTATTCATCTTAATTAAAATAACTACAAAATGAGTGACGATGGAAAAGAGAGCAGTTGAAACTGCTTTGTTCTTTTCCATCCACCATATGGAATCATTCTAGAAGGACTTTGTCGGTAGGCCCAATTACTACAAAGCCCTCATTAATTTAACTCCAAAAATTCACATTCACAAGCCCACTTAATTAACGTCCAAACTTTAATTAACTTAAACCCAACAATCCTCCACATGAATGAGAATTGTTTGGATTCACAATTAGTGTTCATCATCTGATTTCTGCATAGAGATAAGTATGGGTTTTCCATTTGAACTTTCTCCTTGTTGAGTACGCTTAGTCTACTAGCAGTCCAGTAGAACGCGATGTCTTTGAACTGTCCCACTTCTTGTGTAAACGAGCCCACGTACACTACACAGAAAACATTTCTGTTTGTTCGTTCTCATAGTTTTGTCTATTTTGGCCATGGACACGTTCCTGATTCTGCGAGGGTTTCTAAAGAACTAAGCCTTTAGTTCTCCTTTGAAGCGGCCCCACTACTCCCTAACATAGGTGACTTCTCACATTGTGAGTATTTTCTATTAATACTCTATGATAGTCATTAAAGCATCATAATGCTAGCCTTTTCCACCATCGCTGTTTCGTGACAGGAATGAGCAGGGTTATCCCCACAGTGATACCAAGTCCTAAGATTAGGTTGTCCCTTTGAACCTAGATCTTGGGATCTCCAGTCACATAGGTAGGGTTTTCCTTCTTAGCACTTTTATACTTTATGGCTTTAAGCCCATTCCTTTCGTCAACTTTCAACCGCATCTCTATTTAACCATTTCGTTATAGGGGATCCGCAATTGTTATTCGTTGATTTCGCATAATCAATCGAGACAACCCAGTTGAGAGCAGTTGCCTAACGGTATTATGTCGACGATGTATGTGTCTCGATTTACCATTATACATAGTATTCTGTGCTCGTCCAATCGCCGATTCGCTATCGCAATGTATGCATATAGGTGGCACGGGTTTTTCCCACTTAGGAATATCCTCCACGAAATGGCGTAGCCATTCAGCTTCTTCTCCACATTTATCCAAGGCAATGAACTCTGATTCCATAGTGGATCTCGCTATAACAGTTTGTTTCGAGGATCCCACGACACAGCAGCCCCAGCTAGTGTAAATACATAGCCGCTGGTGCTTTTCGAGTCCTCCGTATCAGATATCCAATTCGCGTCTGTGTAACCTTCTATCACAGCAGGATATCGACCATAATGCAATCCGTAATTTTGAGTATACCTTAAGTATCTCATAACTCTTATAATAGCGGTTCAATGTTCCGCACTTGGATTGCTCGTATATGAACTCAGTTTGCTTATAGCATAAGTAAGATCTGGCCTAGTGCAAATTAGATACATAAGGCTTCCAATAATCCGTGAGTATTCTACTTGAGAAACACCCTCACAGTGATGTTTCGACAATTGCACGCTTTTATCTAACGGCGTTCTGGCGATGCCAGTATCATTGTTGCCGAGTTTCTCGAGAATTTTGTCTACATAATGAGCTTGACTCAAAACAATACGGTTACTCGTTCTCGTGATTTTAATCCCTAAAATCACATCCGCAAGTTCCATATCTTTCATGTTAAATTTGAATTCAACATATTCTTGGTAGATTTGACAATTTTGTCACTACTACCAACAATGAGTATGTCGTCGACATACCGACACAAAATGACATAGTCATCGTCTGTTTCCTTACGATAGACGCATTTATCGCACTCATTGATTCTAAAACCACTCGTTATCATTGCATTGTCAAACTTTTCATGCCACTTCTTAGGGGCTTGTTTCAAACCATACAATGACATAATTAATTTACACACTTTCTTTCTGTTCCAGGAGCACGAAAACCATCAGGTTGCTCCATATAGATCTCTTCATCTAGATCACCATTTAAGAAAGCTGTTTTTACATCCATTTGATGTACTTCCAAATTTCTTAAGGACGCGATAGCAAGTATCATCCTTATCGAATTTATTCTCGTCACAGGAGCCCTCACGTTGCTTGTATCCCTTGATAACAAGTCTGGCTTTATACTTATCAATCGAACCATCAGGTTTCATTTTCCTTTTAAAAATCCATTTGGATTCCAAAGGTTTGCATCCTTCTGGGAGATCAACTAGTTACCAAGTATGATTCTGTAAAATAGAATCAATTTCACTTTTAATGGCACCTTTCCAACAATTCCGAAGTAGTTGTCAATCACCCACACGAGCCTAAAAGGTTTTAAGCTTGGCTCTGAGAAGTCCATTAACATCCCATAGAGTGATATCAAATACGTAGGCCTCACTTCTAAAGACCTCAAGGATCTCGACTTTTGTTTCCCGGAAATTTTTAGTGCGACCTTCAGATTGACGGCAGCTTAAAATTTTGGATCTTTCCAATGATTTTCGTGTTTTTTTGCATCTTCGTTTCTTTGTTGTTTTTTGGAACACATGCCTAATCCATACTTGTTACTCAAGATCAAGCTCTTGGCGAAGATGAAGACGAAAAGTTAGGTGACCACAGCCTACTGAATTTCTTATTGCTTTGAATTTTGCAGTAACTTTTGGTGTTGAGTATACACTCCATGTCTGCTTTAACCTCAGAATCTGGTGTAAAATCTACTGATTCGGGATACGAATCGTACTGTTTCATCCATGGTGCAAAATCTTGTAAAGGCGACTCTTCAAGCCCAAACTTGATTCACAGTGCAAAATGGTGGTTGAACAATCATGGACTTGTTTCATCGCATGATGAACTGAGTTTGTCGGAGGCAGAGGTGAAGCGAGGTGAATTCGAATGACGTTAAGCCATATGAAAAAGAAAACATAGAGAAGCAACTCATTGATGAATGTTATGCTTCTTTTTCCAAACATGAATCTTCGTTCTCATTGCAAGAAGTCAATCAAGATTGCTCATTGCAAGAATTTGGATGTATGATGAGCGATGACCATCTTCTCTCAAATGCCTACTCTATGGATTTCGAATCATTCGGGTCTATCCTTGTTGAAATGTCATTGAATCTTTCATCTAATTTGGACTCGCATTGGATCGAACACAAGAAGATAGAACCGTGGTGGCAAACAGCTGATAAAATGGATGTAGGATTGAATGTTTCTCAAAGGTCACCTCACCACATTGGTAAGCCTGGTCTTGCAGAAAAGGTGTCATCAGATAGAGATCTACCTCGATTTCACCAAGTTGAACATTTAAACATCGAAGAAACGAATATCTCTCGTGGAAATCTTGCTTCAGTCACACACACAAATATTTCCCTCACAGATGATACCAGTGAAGAAAATGGTACTTCGGTAGTTAAAACCAAGGTTGAAAAGAATGTACCTGCACAATGCCTGGAATATGAGCCTAAAGGAACTTCCAGGTATTTTTCTCAATGTCAGAAGTGAAACACTCGTAAAAGACGTAAACCTTCTTCCTTCCGCAAAAACTGTAAGGTGTCTGCAATCTTGTTTTCGCCCCCGCAGCGGCAATAGGTTCAGTCCAGCCAAGGTGGTATCATCATCTTCATCGGATACCTCTGAGCCAACCAGTGGTAATCTCAGCAGAGCCCAGCTGTTAAAAGCACTGTGCCATTCCCAAAAACGTGCTAGAGAGGCTCAAAATTTAGCCCAAGCAGCTTGCGACGAAAAGGATCACATGATAAACCTCTTTTTCCAACAAGCTTCTTGCCTCTTTGCTTATAGACAATGGCTTCGCTTATTGCAACTTGAGACGATATGCCTTACGCTCAAGAGCAATGATCATGCCAAATCTCTTACCGCTCCAAAATTCTCAAAATGGCCTCGTACTAAAGGCAACAAGACAACATCAAAAGGCAGGCTCGGAAAAGAACCGTGGACGACCTAAACGCTCTGTATGAAAATGTGCTTGCTTTTGCTGTCGGTATGAGCCTTGTCAGTGCTGGATTTTTGGTTGGTTTGACTATTGGTTGGTTTTCCCCGGCTCTCTAAAAGCAAATATATATCTCGATGTTGTTGTATATGACTTAGATAGTACTGTCAAAACGGGCCGGCGGGGCGGGCCGGCCCGTAGCCCGCCAAAGCCCGCCAGTGGCGGTGCAGGCGCGGGTAAGCCCGCCTCCTGGAGGGCCTGGAAATATAAGGCCCGCCCCGCCTGCGGGCGGGTAGCGGGCCTGGCGGGCTTAGCCCGCCAAATTCAAGAAAAAAATTAAAATCAGAAAAAAATATAAAATAAGAAAAAGAAAGAGAAAATAATAAAAAATTAGGAAAAAAATATTATAAAATTAGTAAAAAATAAACAAAAATAAAGAATTTAAGTTTAAAAAATATCTAATTTTATAAACTTTTTTAATATTAATTTATTTATGTTATTAATTACCAATTATAGCTAAAAATATAAAAAATAACCATAATTTACTTGTAAATCTTATATTTTAAAAAAATATTATAATATTTAATTTTCAGGCGGGCTTGCCCGCGGCCCGCCGGGCCCGCCCCGCCAAAGCCCAAGGCCCGCGCGGGCATGCCCGCTCAGGGCGGGCCTAAAAAATTAGAACCCGCCCCGCCACGCGGGCCGCGGGCCGCTTTGACAGCTCTAGACTTAGACCAGCTGTTATATATGTATAATGTAAACGGTCTAGGGTCTTTCAAGATGGTATTCCACAGAAATTTCTCAAGTATATGTATTTAAGCTATGTCCCAAGAGTTTGTCTGGGCTTTCGATACTATGTTCTTATTAGGCGTGTCTCTGTGGTTAATGGTTGATTATAAAGCGTCCTTTATTTTTATGTTACTTCTTTCTTCCTAAGCCTGTCAAATTTCTGCAGACCATATATATGAGGTGAATGGTGGTTTTCGCTCGTAATTCTTGAAATTAGTTAAGTCAGTGCCAAGGAGTTCTGCAAATTCAAAGTTGAATAAACATCTGCGAAAATAAAATTCACAACTGAAACTCAAAAACAGAAAATCGAAAATAAATTATCAATTTGCATATTGGGAAAATCAATGTTGCCTAGGATATTTTTGAAAAGTAAAATGAGTTCGACAGTAGGAAAAAAACTCCGCTGAATTCCAAAACACGGATTACTAACTTTCAACTTTAAATTAATTGCACAAAGAAACATTTACTTTAACGAACTTGGTTTTTCTAAACTATTTAGAGCATCTCCAACGGGTACGTCATTGTTGTGTACGTCTTTTTACTCCAATGAGATTTTATATCTAACACTAATATCGTGTTGATTAGCAGAGATACTCTAGATGTAGAGTACACACAATTTTCAACACGAAAATTGTGTCGTACTTTCAATTTATTTAGAGTTTATTTAGTAAAAATATATTAATTATATTTAAATACTTGATATTCTTATATTAATAAAAAGTTAAAATAACATTAATTTCCCGTTATTTATTTTTATTTTCGTTTTAATTAATAAAATTATAATTAAATAATATGCTAAGTTTATAATTTAGTTAATTTTAAATATTATTATTATAATTTATTGACATATTAATTAGTATAATATAAATTTGACACAGAGAAAACCGTCGTCCAACAGCCAAATTCTAACATTAAACTGCTTTTACTGGCTGCGACTCAGGGGGCGTATTTACTACCAGTGGAAAACCACGGAAGTCTAGTTTCTAAAGAAATTAATGGCACAAAATGATATGAAGGGAAGAGGAAGTAATGGCCATTTTGACTACTGACTGCCAGAACAGTCACAAGTGCCGCAATTTGGAAAGATCGTCTAGTTCTTTGGTCCTTTTTGCATTGAACTCGTTGGATATCAGTCCTTCAACATTCTCATTTAAATTTCTCTTATTTTTGCATGTATTTTCGTCTTATTGAAAGCCCCTTTTGTAATGAAGAATGGGAGATTGAATAAAAAAATATTGTTATTGAGATTTATGCTTGTCTCTTCCTACATTGAACTCTTGGTGGATTCTTTGAGTGAAGTGTTTACGTGAGTGTGCCTCGTATTACCTCTTTCTTCTCCAAAATTTCGGTGTCAACTTGGTATCAGAGCTAAGGTCGGAGATGCCGCCCGTCGAAGGACAGAAACTCCAAGGCGTGAGCGCGATCTGCGAGACATCGAACTGGACGATTTAAGAAGACAATTGCAACAACTCGAGCAGTGTCTTGCACACAGCGACTTCCGGATCGTGATGGTCAGGGTCATGATTCCGAAGGTGACTCTTCGAACGACTATAATGTTTTTTATAATGATGAATACGATAACTCAGGTAACGACTCAACCCGGGTGGAGAGGCCGCGACGGAACAATGATCGTGGGAAATCAATCGACTTCAAAATTGATGTCCCCGACTTTGTTGTATAAAGCGATCCCGACGAGTTTCTTGATTGGCTCAACTCCGTCGAAAGGGTCCTTGAGTTTAGGGAGGTTCCAGAAGATCAGAAAGTGAAGTTTGTTGCAATTAAACTGAAGAAATATGCTTCTCTTTGATGGGAACATCTGAACACACAACGAGCTCAAGAGGGCAAATCAAGGATTAGGGTGTGGAGCAAGATGAGGAAGGAGCTCCGCAGGAGATTTTTACCGGATATTTACCGCCAAGATGCCTTTCTCAAATATCACAATTTCAGGCAAAGGGAGCTGTCTGTGGAGGATTACATAGCTGAATTTGAAAATCTTAGGATGAAATATGATGTTATGAAACCGGATGAACAGATTATTGCTCGATTTCTTGGAGGGCTTAGGTACGAAATTGGGAATGTGGTTCAATTGCAGCCATATTGGACCTACAATGATGTGTGTAAGTTAGCTCTCAAGGTGGAGAAGCAACAAAAGGAATCAAGCCGAGTGAAAGGCCGCTTTTGCTCAAACAAGAACACTCCTCTCCATGGAGGGTCGTTTGTTGCTAAGAACACACCGGCAAATGGCACAAAGGATGATGTAGCTGCCTACAAGGGGAATACAACGAAGCCTGGTGGTTCCAATAACCAAAAAACTTGCTTCAAATACAAGGGTTTTGGGCACATTGCGTCGGATTGTCCTAATCGGAGGGTCGTAACTCTTATCGACGAAGAAGATGATCACAGCCCCAACGAATCAGAACCCTTATATGATGACGCTCCTGAAGCGGAGGATGAAATCACGTACGAGGATCGGGGTGAATTGTTGGTCTTACGCCGTAGCCTTAATACCAGCCATGTGGAGGAGGATGCATGGCTGCGGAACAACATCTTTCAAACAAGGTGCACTTCTCATGGTAAGGTGTGCAATGTTATCATTGACGGAGGAAGCTGTGAAAATGTTGTATCAGCTACGATGGTGGATAAGTTAAAACTGAAGATGGAAGATCATCCTCAACCGTACAAACTTTCATGGCTTCGGAGGGGTAACGAGTTAAAGGTGACCAAGAGAAATATAAGGATAAAGTATGGTGCGATGTTATTCCCATGGACGCGTGTCATTTGCTTCTTGGAGGACCTTGGCAATATGATCGAAGAACTCATCATGACGGGTTTCGGAACACTTATACCTTCGTAAAAGATGGTGAGAAGATTATTTTGGGACCTTCAAAGTTGGAGGACAGCCCAAGCGTTCCAAAGCAGAGAGGGAACAATCTACTCTCCAAATCACAAGTTGAGAAAGCGGTCAAGGAAGCGGTGCAGGCGTTTGCTTTGGTGATTTTGGAAGAGAACGACGAGAATCTTGACGTCCCACTCACGGTCCAGCGCCTTCTCAAGGAGTTTCATGATGTCGTGTCCGAAGAGATTCCATACGGACTTCCTCCGATGCGAAGTATACAACATCAATGTTGCAAAACTCGTTAGGCGCTAGTCGGGCGCCCGGGAGGGGCCTAGCGCCTAGGCGGACTAGGCGGGGCCTAGGCGGATTCTAGGCGGAAATTAGTCGGTTTATATGTTTTTTTTTCCAGTGCAAAGAACACTCTAACATACTTGATCCCCCACTGCATTTTCTAAGGATTCCACATCATTTCCCACAAAACAAGATCAACATTACCATGAAATATTCCAAGCATTCCCACAACATCTCGAAACAAGACCAACAAAAGTAACATCGAAATAAAGTTTAATTTGAAAATTTAGCATCCGAAACAAAAAAAATAGACCCACTGGACCAACAAACATTAATTGAAAACAAAAACAGTTGGTCCATCATAGAAAAAGACATCAACATATTGCAGCCTCGTGAAATGCCTCCAAGTTATCCTCGTTTACCTCATCCTCAGATTCGAAATCATCATCATACAATTCTCTTATCGGTCGATATTGTGCATGTCTGACCTTATCCGCCTCTTCCTCCTCTTCCTCAATCACATCATCGTCACTAACTTCAATTCCATCGACAATCCATTCTTGTGCGGTAGTAGCATCATATGAACATAAAACATCTACATCGCTTCTATCTTTTTCTCTTTTCTGTCTACTCAATAATCTTGCATTAAATTGGATACCGGCTTCATAAACCCAATCACCAACATATTCACGCACGGACTCAGTTCTTTGTTTGAAGAGTGCTTCATTAATGTTTTGATCCCGTACCTTGCTCTTACCGGAAACCGTCGAAGTCTCCGGATTGATAGCACTAGCAAACTTATCCATGGGACCAAGAGTACGGACTGATTTCAATTGCCCAAGAGACTCTTCTAGTTGACCTTCAAGAATATCCTCGTCATTAGAGTCGGAGCGGATATTAACTTGTGATCGCAACTCTACATTTTCCTCCTTCTTCTTTCTCCTTTTAAGTTTTGCTTCATTGATGGCATTTCTACAGATAGCTTGATCTTCTTTTGAAGATTTCGAGCACGGAGCAACATTCCCAGTTATATGCGTTATGTGTTCTTTGATTCGGTGAATTCCTCCACTCATCATCTTCCCGCACTTGATGCATTGAACTTTATCCATGTTTCTGCCCTCAATTAACATGCCATAATCCCATCCAACGTCTTTTGAATTTTGTTTGAGAATCGATGGAACATTGGATGGTTGAGAAATACTTCGAGAAGCTACGCTTGAGGATGTCATCTTGAAGTCTGAAATCAAATTAGAAATGCGTATTGTTATCTTGCATAATCCATACAACATCGAAGAAGACAGTTACAACTTGGAGCTCAAAATTAGACCAATCGAAAGCATGCCTATTTAATTTCACACCTATTTCATACAAATTACAACAAATCTATTTTATACAATTCATCACAAACACAGCAATTAATTATGATTATAAAACAAATCTGGACAATTATCAGTGCACAATTTGAAGCTCTTAATAAATTAATAAAATTAAAATATATACCAGAAGGGCAGAGGTGGGCTGAGCTGAGGCGTGGCCGCGAGGGGAGCTGCGACTGGCAGAGGTGGGTTGAGGCTGGACTGAGCTGCGACGGGCTGTGGCTGGGCTGACCTGAGGCGTGGCCGCTTGAGTCTGAGGTGTGGCCGCGTGAAGAGGCGAGCTTCGACGGGCAGTGGGTTGAGGCTGGACTGAGGCTGCGATGGGTTGTGGCTGAGCTGAGGGCTGAGGCGTTACCGCGACGAGGGGAGGTGCACGGAGGCTGCGGCGAAGATCTGATGGTTTTTCTGTGTTGGCCTGTTGGGTAGTGACGACTGACGAGTATACGTGTTCATACGGTTACTGTTACGGTTCACGGTTATGAACCGCCGATTTACGGTTAATAAAAACGTCTAACCTTAACCGAACCGTGGTAATCACGGTTACGGTTACGGTTTTGAACCGGCCAAGCCGGTTACGGTTACGGTTTTGAACCGCCGGTTTACGGTTTTTTTTATAGTTCTTTTTTAGATTTCTCTTTCTTTTATAGCAATTTAACTATATAGTAAAAACTTTGATTTTTTTATATAAAATGGAAAAAAAGGGGTCTTTACACATTAAAAAAAAAAAGAAATTTCCATTCCAAGTTATAAGTTATATAACTTTCAACATTTGAAACAGAAATTACACTTTAAATAGTAAACAATATTATGATTAACATTCATTCTTCGATTAGAAAATCTTTGATGGACATTCGTCGTAGGCATTTAGTTATAAATATCATGTTTATCACTCAATATTCGTCTACGTTTTCTAAAGTTAATATTATGATATTTGACAAAATAAAAATTAAATATGGTAAATAAATTATCATTGGATATTATGATAAGAGCAATAAAATTATATATTTAATTATTATTTAAAACACGGTTAATCGCCGGTTATAACTGCCGGTTTACGGTTCGGAAAATGAAGAACCGTAACCGAACCTTCATACTTTACGGTTCGGTTACGGTTTGAACCGTAACCGTTGGCCACGGTTAACCGAACCGTAGACCGACGGTTCGGTTACGGTTTGATTACGGTTTTTCAAACCGTCTGAACACCTCTACTGACGAGTGAGCTAGGGAGGGTTAGATTTTTGGGATTTTCTTTTTATTTTTAATATAAACGATTTTTTAATAATTTTTTAATATAACTAGTAATCGCTAATTACTCGGGATACTCGGCGATTACTCGGCCTGGGCGCCGAGTAGTCGGTTCAACCGCCTATATGGACCGAATAGGTAGAAATCGCCTCGGCAGCGGGCGCCCAGCGACTAGGCGGCGCCTACTCGGCCGCCCAGCCCGAGTTTTGCAACAATGTACAACATTGCATTGATTTAATCCCTGGAGCATCAATACCAAAAATGGCTGCCTATAGAATGAGTCATAAGGAGCGACGTTTTAAAACGCGTGTTGCGCACTGCGTCGCGTTTTTGTTCCAACAGCGCGTAGCGTAAATAGCGTAGCGTATTGCATGAGTATTTCGAGCAAGCGGATTTTAATAAAAAAAATATCAGCTATACTATTTATGATCTCATATTTCACAATTTATATTATGTATTTATAAAATTAAAGACACATATGTTTACATATACTATTTATATAGTGCTATCCTCACATTTATTAATTAAAATAATTTAAATATAAAAATATATAAGATATATATGTCATTTTGATCGTCATAAAATAATAAATAAATTAGAAGGGGTTATTTACTACATAACTCAAGATATAGTAAGGATATTTTCTAATCCAATGGGAATATGTAATAAAAAATGAAAAAGAGAAAGAAAGTTTTATCAATTTTTGTCACGTCACTTCCACTTTTTTCTTTTGTCTCGAAATTCGCATTGGACCATTGGAGTTACGCTTTTTATGTCACATCACCTCTCTTTTTAAAGCAAATAGAAAATAAAAAGGAAAAGAAAAACTAACGCTTTTTTTTTACGCATTGAAGCGTTTTGCTGGGAAAACACGCGAAAACGCGCGTCAGAGCGCGCGATCCGGCGCTTTTTAAAACACTGATAAGGAGCATGAAGAATTGCAACGGCAAGTCGGAGAACTTTTGGCGAAGGGTTTTGTGCAAGAAAGCAAAATCCCGTGTGCTGTTCGAGCCCTTCTTGTACCTAAGAACGACGGATCATGGCGCATGTGCATTGACAGTAGAGCGGTTAATAAGATCACTGTCAAAAGACCGGTTTCCTATCCCTCGGCTCGATGACCTCCTTGACCAACTACACGGGTTCAAGATTGGTTCGAAGATTGATCTGCGGAGTGGCTATCATCAGGTTCGGATGAGGCCAGGAGATGAGTGGAAAACCGCATTCAAGACGGGAGATAGTCTCTACGTGGATGGTTATGCCATTTGGCCTTTCTAACGCCCCTTCTACTTTTACGCGGCTCATGAATCACGTCTTTAAGCCATTTGTTGGGAAATTTGTTGTCGTCTACTTTGATGATATCCTCGTGTACAGTTCCAGCGCGGAGGAACATTTGGAGCATCTTCGACAAGTATTTGAGGTACTAAGGAAGGAGCGGTTATACGTCAACTTGAAGAAGTGCGATTTCTTCGCCTCCAGCCTTATCTTTTTAGGCTATGTCGTTTCTTCAGAGGGCTTCAAGGTGGACGAGACAAAGGTTGAAGCTATTCTGAGTTGGCCCATTCCAAAGACGATCCACGAGATTCGAAGTTTTCATGGTCTAACTTCATTTTATCGAAGGTTCGTAAAAACTTTCAGCACCATTATCGCACCGATAACCGAATGTTCGAAGGGAGGCAGCTGAAGAGGCCCAAAGAAGCTTCGAACTCCTCAAGGAAAAGATATCGAAAGCTTCCGTCTTACAACTCCCGGATTTCGTTGAAGTTTTCGAAGTAGATTGCGATTCCAACGTAGGAATTGGTGGAGTTCTTAGGCAAGAACGGAGGCCGATTGCATTCTTTAGTGAGATGGTGAATCATTCACGCCGAAATTATTCCACCGACAAGGAGTTCTTCGCCATCGTTCGAGCTTTGGATCATTGGCAGCATTACCTCCTTCATAAGGAATTTGTGCTCTTTTCAGATCATGAGGCTTTGAAGTATTTGAACACCCCAACAGAAACTGAATGCTCGTCATGCAAAGTGGGTCGAATTTCTTAGCCTTCAACTTTGTCATCAAGCATAAATCTGGAATTCACGATGGTTTTCTCTTCAAAGATAAACGATTGTGTATTCCAAATTGCTCGCTATGGCAAGCCATTATTGAGGAGGCTTTTAGTGGAGGCCTTGCTGGACATTTTGGAAGGGATAAGACTCTTGGACTTGTTCGGGAGAAATTTTATTGGCCACGAATGGATCGAGATGTCAAGAATTGCGTCGAAAGGTGCAGAATTTGACACATTGCGAAGAGTCATGGTGGTTGTCGACCGGTTTTCGAAAATGGCGCATTTTATTCCTTGTATAAAGACTTTGGATGCTACTGAGGCCGCAGATCTTTACGTCTTAGAGATTGAACGGCTGCATGGAATTCCCAAAATGATTACTTTTGACCGGGATTCCAAGTTTATGAGCCACTTTTGGCGTACACTTTGGAGGAAAATGGGAACCAAGCTGCAATTTAGTTCGTCTCATCACCCTCAAACTGACGGGAAAACGGAGGTGGTAAATAGGAGCTTGGGAAACTTGCTAAGGAGTTTAATCGGCAAGAATCCACGCCAGTGTGATACGGGTTTGGCACAAGCAGAGTTTGCTTATAATAGCTCGACAAGTCAGACGACTAAGCAAAGTCCGTTTGAAATTGTGTACGGTAGTAACCCGATTACGCTGTTGGGTTTGAGTCCTCGTTCTGCTGATCTTCATTTTACTGGCGATGCGGAGGAGCGTGCGAAGCACATCAAACGATTGCATGAGCAAGTTCCTCAAGAAATTATCAATCAAAATGCGAAGTATCAACGGGCTGCAAACAAGAGTCTGAAAGAAGCTAGCCTTCGAAGAGGGAGATTTGGTTTGGATTCATTTAAGGAAGGATCGGTTCCCGCGTAGACGTCATGGGAAGCTTAAACCGAGGACTGATGGACCTTTTAAAATACTGAAGAAGTTAGGAGACAATGCTTACAAGGTGGAACTTCCTCAAGAATATGGCGTTTCGGATACTTTCAATGTCTCAGACCTGTCTCCGTATATCAGTAATAAACTCGACACAGATTCGAAGGCGGATCTTTTTCAACCCGGGGAGAATGACGCAGAGAAAACCCTCGTCCAACAGTCAACTTCTAACATTAAACTGCTTTTACTGGCTGCGACTCAGGGGGCGTATTACTACCAGTGGAAAGCACGGAAGTCTAGCTTCTAAAGAAATTAATGGCAGAAAAAGTATGAAGGGAAGAGGAAGTCATGGCCGTTTGACTACTGACTGCCAGAACAGTCACAGGTGCGGGAATTTGGAAAGATCGTCTAGTTCTTTGGTCCTTTTTGCATGGAACTCGTTGAATATCAGTCCTTCAACATTCTCATTTAAATTTCTCTTATATATTTTCGTCTCATTAAAAGCCTCTTTTGTAATGAAGAACGGGAGATTGAATAAAAATATTGTTGTTGAGCTTTAAGCTTGTCTCTATCCCACATTGAACTCTTGGTGGATTCCTTGAGTGAAGTGTTTACGTGAGTGTGCCTCGTATTACCTCCTTCTTCTCCAATTTCGGTGCCAAAATTTTATTATAAGAATTTAATTTTTTTATTAGAAAATAGAGATAATGGATTGGAGTGAAGTTACTGTAGAAATTTTTTTTTTCCCAAGCGATTGAAGTTACTGTAGAAATTAGAGTTTACAAATTGTAGTAAAAGCACTGTACCAGCTGTAATATTGTGCAGAATTAACTTTATCTTCATGTTGAGGGTTGGAGATGCTATTAGGATAAACTTTTTGAAGTTCATGTGACAATGGTGAAAATTTCAAATCGGTAAAACTACGTGGACGTCGATATGCATATGTGGCATAATTCGACATCCACGTAATAAGCATATTGTTGTCCAATATGTTATCATACTACCACGTCATTCGCGAAATTGTCGCTATATGGCATAATTTCGATATCCACGTAAGAAGCCTATTTCCAATCGAAAGAAAAATGTTGAATCATGCAATTTCCTTAATTCATGATTTCATAAGCAATTAACCTTAAGTCATTTATGATAATAATAATACATACGTTGGCTTAAACATCAATGATCATCACAAAACACAAGAAAAAAAAAACCATGAGTTACACTCTCTGATCCCTGTTTAGATTATGATATTAAAGTTTAGCCATATCTTCTTTGCCTAGAAAGTTGTGTTCAAATTTTCATATCTCATGTACGCCTAGTGTTGGGGCTGAGCGGTAATATTTAATTCTGGACCAGCGGTAGTTATATTTGGACCCCACGATAATTTACCTGGATATTAATTAAAGCCGAATGACACCGAGATTTTTACGTGGTACGGCCAATACCGCCGACCTCCACGGAGAGACTATAGTTTTCTATATTTTAGAATATTACACCGTACAAAATAACACTTTTGTGTAAACCCAAGATCGAGACCCCTTACCCGATCCTGGTAATGTTTTTATACTCACTCTCAACTACCTAGTAAAAACTACACCCACTCTCACCCCTATCCACCCAGACAAGATTTTCCTTTTTTATTTTTCTTTCTTCCTCTCATCTCTCTCTCTCTCTCTCTCTCTCTCTCTCTCTCTCTCTCTCTCTCTCTCTCTCTCTCTCTCTCTCTCTCTCTCTCTTGGTTTTTGGGTGTTAAATACATTGAGCTAGGAAGCCTATTCATAGGCAGTTAAGGAGAACAAAATGTCATTGCATTGCTCAGTAGAGGACAAATCCAAATTGAACACCTATTGCTTTCTTTTCCACGTTGAAAAGTCAACAATTATCCCCCATTTTCAACTTCCGCGTCTTCTTTAGAGAGCACTCCAGGGAATCGAGAATGAGAGTAACTCGTTCGTAAATACCGCGAACGTCCATTGGCCTTCCTTTGTAGCACCTACACATAATCCGAATCAAGGATTCCAGTCCTACCCCACCTAATTCAATCAGCGGCCAATCTTATGTGCAGTTATGTAGAACCAACCGGCCCAATTATTCCTGAAGAAGGACTTCGATACAACCCCTTCTCCAGCAGGATTTCCCTTCTCACCATCGTCTGCCTTTATACCACGGGCGCGATTTTCGTGAATAATTCATGCCAAAATTATTCCATCTACGACAAGGAGTTCTTCACCATCGTTCGAGCTTTGGATCATTGGCAGCATTACCTCCTTCATAAGGAATTTGTGCTCTTTTCAGATCATGAGGCTTTGAAGTATTTGAACACCCCAACAGAAACTAAATGCTCGTCATGCAAAGTAAGTCGAATTTCTTCAAGCCTTCAACTTTGTCATCAAGCATAAATCTGGAGTTCTCAACCGGGTCGCTGATGCTCTAGGTCGATGTACGCGATATCAAGGATCAAGGATATCTACAAGGATGATCCTTACTTTTTCCCCATTTGGACCGAGTGCTTGAAGGCGCCATTCAATTTATTTTTAATCCACGATGGTTTTCTCTTCAAAGATAAACGATTGTGTATTCCAAATTGCTCGCTATGGGAAGCCATTGAGGAGGCTCATAGTGGAGGCCTTGCTGAACATTTTGGAAGGGATAAGACTCTTGGACTTGTTCGGGAGAAATTTTATTGGCCACGAATGGATCGAGATGTCAAGAATTGCGTCGAAAGGTGCTGAATTTGCCACATTGCGAAGAGTCATGGCCAAAATACGGGTTTGTACACTCCACTCCCGGTGCCAACAAGTCTATGGGAGGATGTGAGTATGGACTTTGTCGTTGGTTGGGCTACCTCGCACTCAAAGAAACAAAGATTCAGCCATGGTGGTTGTCGACCGGTTTTCAAAAATGGCGCCTTGTATAAAGACTTTGGATGCTACTCATGTTGCAGATCTTTACTTCAGAGAGATTGTACAGCTGCATTGAATTCCCAAAACGATTACTTCTGACAGGGATTCCAAGTTTATGAGCCACTTTAGGCGTACACTTTGGAGGAAAATGGGAACCAAGCTGCAATTAAGTTCGTCTCATCACCCTCAAACTGACGGGCAAACGGAGGTGGTAAATAGGAGCTTGGGAAGCTTGCTAAGGAGTTTAATCGGCAAGAATCCATGCCAGTGTGATACGGTTTTGGCACAAGCAGAGGTATAATAGCTCGACAAGTCAGACGACTAAGCAAAGTCCGTTTGAAATTGTGTACGGTAGTAACCCGATTACGCCGTTGGGTTTGAGTCCTCGTTCTACTGATCTTAATTTTAGTGGCGATGGGGAGGAGCGTGCGAAGCACATCAAATGATTGCATGAGCAAGTTCGTCAAGAAATTATCAGCCAAAATGAGAAGTATCAACGGGCTGCAAACAAGAGTCGGAAGAAGCTAGTCTTCGAAGAGGGAGATTTGGTTTGGATTTATTTAAGGAATGATCGATTCCCGCGTAGACGTCATGGAAAGCTTAAACCGAGGGCTGATGGACCTTTTAAAATACTAAAGAAATTAGGAGACAATGCTTACAAGGTGGAACTTCCTCAAGAATATGGCGTTTCGGATACTTTCAATGTCTCAAACCTGTCTCCGTATATCAGTAATAAACTCGATACAGATTCAGGGGCGAATCTTTTTCAACCCGGGGAGAATGACGCAGAGAAAACCCTCGTCCAACAGTCAACTTCTAACATTAAACTGCTTTTACTAGTTGCGACTCAGGGGGCGTATTTACTACCAGTGGAAAGCCACGGAAGTCTAGTTTCTAAAGAAATTAATGGCACAAAAAAATATGAAGGGAAGAGGAAGTTATGGCCACTTGACTTACTGACTGCCAGAAGAGTCACAAGTGCGGGAATTTGGAAAGATCGTCTCGTTCTTTGGTCCTTTTTGCATGGAACTCGTTGGATATCAGTTCTTCAACATTCTCATTTAAATTCCCTTATTTTTGCATGTATTTTCGTCTCATTAAAAGCCCCTTATGTAATGAAGAATGGGAGATTGAATAAAAATATTGTTGTTGAGCTTTAAGCTTGTCTCTATCCTACACTGAACTCTTGGTGGATTCCTTGAGTGAAGTGTTTATGTGAGTGTGCCTCGTATTACCTCCTTCTTCTCCAAAATTTCGGTGCCAAAATTTTATTATAAGAATTTATTTTTTTTGATTAGAAAATAGAGTTAATGGGTTGGAGTGAAGTTAGTGTAGAAATTAGAGTTTATGAATTGGAGTAAAAGCACTATACCTGCTGTAATATTGTGCAGAATTAATTATCTTCATGTTGTGGGTTGGAGATGCTATTAGGATAAACGTTTTGAAGTTCATATGACAATGGTGAAAATTTCAAATCGGTAAAACTACGTGGACATCGATATGCATATGTGGCATAATTCGACATCCACGTAATAAGCATATTGTTGTCCAATATGTTATCCTACTGCCACGTCATTCGCGAAATTGTCGCTATATGTGGCGTAATTCGACATTAACGTAAGAAGCATATTTTCCAGTCGAAAGAAAAAATGTTGAATCATTCAATTTCCTTAATTCATGATTTCATAAGCAATTAACTTTAAGTCATTTGTGATAATAATAATACCTACGTTGGCTTAAACATCAATGATCATCACAAAACACAAGAAAAAAAACCAGGAGTTACACTCTCTGATCCCTATTTAGATTATGATATTAAAGTTTAACCATATCTTCTTTGCCTCGAAAGTTGTGTTCAAATTTTCATATTTCATACACGCCTAGTGCTGGGACTGAGCGGTAATATTTAATTCTGGACCAGCGCGTAGTTGTATTTGGATCCCACGACAATTTACCCGGATATTAATTAAAGCCGAATGACACCGAGATTTCTACGTGGTACGAACAATACCGCCTACCTCCACGATGAGACAATAGTTTTTCTATATTTTAGAATATTACACCGTACAAAATAATACTCTTGTTTAAACCCAAGATCGAGACCCCTTACCCGATTCGGGTAATGTTTTTATACTCACTCTCAACTACCTAGTAAAAACTACACCCACTCTCACCTCTATCCACCCGGATAAGATTTCCCTTTTTTTCTTTTTCTTTTTCCTCTCATTTCTCTCTCATTTCTCTCTCTCTCTCTCTCTCTCTCTCTCTCTCTCTCTCTCTCTCTCTCTCTCTCTCTCTCTCTCTCTCTCTCTCTCTCTCTCTCTCTCTCTCTCTCTGGTTTTTGGGGTGTTAAATACATTGAGCTAGGAAGCCTATTTATCGGCAATTAAAGAGAACAAAACGTCATTGCATAGCTTAGTAGAGGACAAATCCAAATTGAACACCTATTGCTTTCTTTTCCACGTTGAAAAGTCAACAATTCTCCCCCATTTTTCAACATTTGCGTCTTCTTTAGAGACCACTCCAGCGAATCGAGAATGAGAGTAACTCGTTCGTAAATACCACGAACGTTCATTGGCCTTCCTTTGTAGCGCCTACACATAATCCGAATCAAGGATTCCAGTCCTACCCCACCTAATTCAATCAGCGGCCAATCTTATGTGCAGCTTTGTAGAACCAACGACCCGTCGATTCCTGAAGAAGGACTTCGATGCAACCCCTTCTCCAGCAGGCTTTCCCTTCTCACCATCGTCTGCCTTTATACCACGCGCGCGATTTTCGTGAACCCATCGAAGTCTGAGTATTACCATACTCACGTCCAGACGATACAATCCTTTGCACTCTTCTCCCTTTGGTAGGATCATTTCCACCATGTTTGAATTCCCAGACTCCCCTGTATGAAAACTCCAGAGCCCTGGAATTTCACTAGCTCAAGAATATTAAATACTACGCAACTTTGAGACAACGTCACACCACCCAAAATGCGTACAGCTCCATCAATCATTTTGATCTTTCCCGTTCCAACACACTGAACAACACAACGATATCCATCGTCACATGGAGATCCAAACAAACCGTTCGCATTTTCAAAACTCATCAAAATATTCTCTTGGAGCAAACCCGATTTAATATCCTTTTTCCTGAGAACGAGCACCATCATTAGAGACTGTGAGAACGTCTCCAAGATGAACCATGTGCTACCCGCGTGTGGAATATTCCTAGCTGCCTGTCCTTCCTCCAAATCGGACCATTTCTACTGATGTATCCCGGCTCACCACACTTGTAGCATCACATGCCCTTCCCTCCAACTTGATTTGGACCTGCTGTTGTCCCCAAATCCCCTAGTGTATCACCTTCCTCTATGATTCACTCTACGAATAGCCAACATCCGGCTATACCCAACATTTAATCGCCTTCTCTTTTCTTGCTCCAAAAGAGTTGACTCCACCATTCACCGCTTGTACCGTCTCGTATCGGATGGTTGTGATCATATCATCCGAATCAGGAAGTGAGTAAGAAGCAAGAGGGCGTTACTTCTTCCTCTCTGACACATCATGACCCCAATCTTTCATCATTTACTCCGACTTTTCCCCGTCTTCCATCAAACTTATCGCCCAGCCTTGACAATGAGCACATCCTTCACTCTTTTCTGCAACAGAGTGAAACCTCCCGCACTAGCACAATGCCGCACTTTGCTATCATCCGTCGCTATTATCCTTGTCAGAGATTCAACAGCCCAGCACTATTGCCATAACTCGCCAAAACTCCACCGCTGCACAAGCTCTGCCCGACACCGAGCATCCTATCAACGATACCATCTTGTACCATTATTTCTTCAGTACAAGACATCACCTCATTGAATCTAGCCCTGACACTGGCTCCCCGCGATCGTTGATCCCTTCTGATATCTTCGGATGTGGAAGTTCAGACACAGCTGCAACCACAAAGTATACTCAGAATACCAGCAGGGTTTGGCTATGATACAGCTTGTTGGAATTGAGCGGTAATATTTAATTCTGGGCCAGTTGTAGTTATATTTGGTCCCCGCTATAATTTTTCTGTATAATAATTAAAACTGAAATGACACGGAAAAAATACTGAGATTTTTACGTGGTTCGGCCAATACCGCCTACCTCCGTGCAAAATAACGCTGTTGTTTAAATCCAAACTCGAGATCTCTTATCCGACCGGGTAATGTGTTTATACTCACTCTCACCTACCTAATAATAACTACAACCACTCTCAACATTATCCACCGGACAAAATTTCTCTTCTTTTTATTTTTTCCTCTCATTTTTCTCTCTCTCACTCCACCCTCTCTCTCTCGTTGGTTTTTGAGGTGTTAAATGCATTGAGCTAGGTAGCCCATTTATAGGCAATTAAGGAGACATCATTGCATAGCTCATTAGAGGATAAATCAAAATTGAACACCTATTGCCATCTTTTCCACTTTGAAAAGTCAACATCTAGACCTTGTAATCATTGGAAGTGATAATAAATTATAAATGCTTGCATTATAATAATATCGGGTGAAGTTTGATCATCGTTTTGTTGAAATTCCAAATTATATTTAATGTACTCATTGAATCTACTAATTATATATTGTAACTCTCATAATCGTGTGCACGTAAGTCCATTTTTCTATGCACATTGATTGATGCATGCACTACATACTACATCCTCATATATAATATACACACGCATATCTACAGACGCCATCTAATTCATCCTATTTACCGTACTTCAACACAATTGAAGCTTCATATATTGAAACATACTCACCTATTTTTACAATGGTTTCAAGGGAGATTGCCTCAGAGTTGGAGAATCAGAATGATCTCGAGAGCTTCTTCTTTGATGAGCCTTCACCGTTTGGGTATTTTGCTCTTACATTATATCTTCATATTTTCCTTTGTGTGTGTGCGTGGATATATACATAAGTAAAGTTTTTTGGGGTTCCTTTACGACAAAAACCTGTCTTTCTTGCAGAACATGGGAACAACAATATGGACTAACTGACTATAGTGGCTTTGGCATGTCTGATTTCTTCAATTTCGAGCCATTCTCTTTAGCAAATCAATATCCCAGCACTTTCCCAGTCGAACTAAATGGCTTCGAAGAGATTTCTGTTGATTTTGGGCTATGGGACTTCGACTCGCCACAACTACAGCTAAACGATCCTAATAACGTTGTCATGAGCGATAATCTGGTAACCTACGATCAGCAAGTAAACGATAGCGATATTCCAACCTACGATTTTTCTGGGATCGACTTTCCCTCGGCTGAGAATAAGAAGTTTGCTGATGTTTCGAGAAATAATGGGAGGTTCAATAAGCCGTCAGCTTTGCAGTACGAAGAGATTCGAAAGTATTTCGATGTCCCAATAACGAAGGCTGCAAGAGAATTGAACGTGGGACTGACTCTACTGAAGAAGCGATGTAGGGAATTGAATATCAGTCGATGGCCTCATCGAAAAATCAAGAGTTTGAAGTCACTCATAGACAATGTTAAGGTACGTATACGATTACAAACACTTCACTCGTTGGAATTAGAAGTGAAAGATACTTACTTTATATCTTTATTATAGGATTTGGGAATGGCGGGCGAGGTAGAGGTGTTGGAGGAACACAAACGATTGCTTGAGAAGGTGCCAGAAATGGAGTTGACGGAGAGGACTAAGAAGCTGAGGCAAGCATGCTTCAAGGCCAACTATAAGAAGAGAAGATCCATGCAATTTGCTGCTGCTTCTTCTTCTGCTAATAACCTATAATTAATAGTTTACTTCTTCGGCTATCTTTTTTATTTAGATTAGAGGATTACTTGTTCTGGTTTGAAGAACTATTGCCTGATGCATTGCATGTGCTGCCATCTTCTTCTTTTAAGGAGAGTTTTATCCTTGGATCTAAGTTTTCCATTTCTAGAATTAATGTTAGTCTTGTTTGATTTTGATGTCTCATGTTTTTAGTATTTTAGTTGGTTGTAAAAATGATTTGATCATGATTACAATTATACTAGTATCTCTTGCACGCCCGATGTATTCTAATAACTCTTGCACATCCGATGTGTGTGACTATGTAGACATATAATAGTAACTTGAAGTTATTTTTTGTAGTTAGAATTAGAAAACTGATGTGGGACGAAATCATTATTCGCACAAGTTAAGCCACAATTCAGTTTTTATTCTTTAATCCGTAAGTATTTTTCACATTTTTTCTTTCGTCACACATGGATAGCCTTCTTTCTCGCCCAAGCTTTCTATTTATTTCCTCCTACGCTGAGTTGAACTATAGTTAATCTAGAAATAAAGCGGTTGCCCAAAGATTCCATACCGTACATGCAACAACGAAAAGTACTTACGGGATAAAACCACTTTTAGTCCACGATGTTTTTCATATAGGCGTTTTTGGTCCTCGATGTTTCGCCTTGCCAAATTTAGTGCCTCTTGTTGTCCAATTTAACCAATTTTGGTCCCCTGGTTGGATTAAACGTAAATTGCAATGAAATTTCATCATGAGAGTCGCACGTAAAGTACTATAATCTTCCAAAACATCGTGTATGTGCCCATTCATCTTAAAATCCCCAAAACCCGTCTCATTCATCACTCAATTTAGATTTTTATGGTCTCGGTTTATAGGATAATTTAGATTTTTATGGTCTCGGTTTATAGGATTTGATTATCTGATGAATGAGATAACTTTATATGATTTTAAAATGATTGGACGTATAAACGGTGTTTTGGAAGATTATAGTACATTATGTGCGATTCTCATGCTGAAATTTCGACCCAATTGACGTTTAGTCCAATCGGGGGACAAAAATTGGTTAAATTGGACACTTAGAGGAACTAAATGTGGCAAGTCGACACATCAGGGATCAAAAATGCCCATCGAAAAAACATGGGGACCAAAAGTGGTTTCCCCCAAAACTCCGAAGACTCGGAAAACTCGGCCTTTTCTTCCCCAATTGATCTTCAATTCGACTGAAAAATAAAAAAACAAAGTTCAATTTAATTTTCACCTTTCTTTCCTCCATAAGGACTCTCGCGTGGGGGATAAGAATAATAGGGTTGCCCTGAGGCTCGGCTTTAGATTCACCGAAGCAAGTGATGGTAATGGGTCGAATGCGGATCACAAAACGGGTTCGGGCCTGAACCGGGTGAGAAGAGCTGGGGCGGATCAAACTTGGGTCCGAAATTTCCCACCCCAAAGCAGATATGCAGAGGCCTCGACAGGTTCGCGATAGGGCAGGAGAGAGCCAAAAAGCTCTTTGCTTTATCGGAAGATCTGATTTTTCTCGTATTTTCCGCCGGCAGGATATGCAGGGGAGGATGGAGTCTATCTTACACAAGCTGCTCATGGTGAGATTGCCCATGTTATTACATGAAACTCTGATTCTTGCCAAACTTTTTGTACCCAGAATCTTCAGCTTAGATATATTCCAAAATTCTTGGATGCTGATAATTTCCTAGCGATGCCAACATTTTAGGCTGCGGACTATAACGCGGAAGCTGCGCACCAAGGCATAATTTACATCGACGAAGTTGACAAAATCACCAAAAAGGTGTTTAATGAGCTCAAAGATAAAACTACCGCTAAATCTGAAGTGCGAAGTGTTAAAAAATCGTATTTTTTATTGCGAGTACTGTTGAAAATGCTTGAAGGCGTTCAGCAAGCACTGTTGAAAATGCTTGAAGGGACTGTAAGAGCTTCAATTTATATATTGTAATCAGAACAGAAGATCCAATCATAAATTTGAGAGATTGAGCCATTGATAAATCATATTCGAAGCGTCCTTTGTGATTCCTTAGGTGGTCAATGTTCCGCAGAACGGCGCACGCAATCAAGCAAGAGGCGGAACGATTAGGGTAGCATTCTATTCAACTCACCAGAAGATTAAATGAGATGTTCTTCCATTAATTACATTCTCCTTTCTTTCTTTGCAGATCGATACAAAGGACATACTCTTCATCTGCGGCGGCGCTTTCGTCGACTTGGAAAAGACAATCTCCGACAGGTCGTCATAAACCTAAATAGCAACTCATCTTTTTCTAACACGGAGATCTTAAAACTCTGTATTTTTTCAGGCGCCACGACTCTTCCATAGGCTTGCTCCCATTCGTGCAAATATGAGGGTCGGGGGAAGCGTTATAGACGCTTCGGTAACATCTTCCTTACTCGAAACAGTAAGCTCAATTTGATTCTTTCTTCACTTCAATTATTTTTTCGGCCTTCTCTTTTAAGAACAATTCTCAGGTCGATAGCAGCGATCTGATTGCTTACGGATTAATCCCAGAATTCGTGGGACGGTTTCCAGTGCTCATTAGCCTGGCAGCGCTCACCGAAGAACAGCTTGTGAGGGTTTTGACTGAGCCGAAGAATGCACTAGGGAAGCAATACAAAAAGCTCTTCCAAATGAATGGAGTTAGGTTTTTCTTTTTCTTACCCACAACTCATGTTCTCTAACATCAGAATTTGAAGTTTGAACTTTTTATGTCTTCCCAGGTGACTCTTTTGTTCACGGACGATGCATTAAGGTTGATCGCTCGTAAGACTATGGCGAAAAGCACATGTGCCAGAGGTTGAGGTCCATGCTAGAGAATATTCTGATGGATGCTACGTACGAGGTTTGTTTTCCAAAATCCCATTGATTCAATAGTGAACTTAAGACACTATGGTTAGGATTTTGCTTTTGCATCACAGATTCCCGACGTTAGAAATGGGAATGAAATAATCTACGCCGTCGTAGTCGATAAGGATTCTTTGGGTCCCGAGAACGGGAGGCTAGGGCATGGGGCTAAAATCCTCTATGGCAAGGGTGCTCTGGACCGTTATCTATCTGAACATAAGTATTCCAAGGTATGTATGGATCACAAACTCCTTCTTCTTCCTCTAGTAGGAAACCTAACGGTGTAATAATTTGTTTATTGCTGCAGATATCTACTGAAGAATTAGAAGGAGAAGCCGATGTAGAACAAGACGATCTTCCAGTTTTTGCGTGGCAATATTTTCTCTGAAGTATATCATAGATCAAGAAATTTCATGGCATACATGTTAGAAGCACAGTTAGTTAAAGACTTGTTGTTCGTCTCTGTATGCACTAGATATTATTACATGTTTACGAGTTTTTGATACAAAATAAATATACGATAACTGTAAGCCTTATTCTCAATTTCAAAAGTGAAAAATGCACTCATAAAAGACGTAAACCATCTTCCTTCCGCAAAAACTTTAAGGTTTCTGCAATCTTGTTTTCGCCTCTGCAGCGGCAATAGGTTCAGTCCAGCCAAGGTGGTATCATCATCTTCATCGGATACCGTGAACCAACGAGTGGTAATCTCAGCAGAGCACAGCTGTTAGAAGCACCGTGCCATTCCCAAAACGTGCTAGAGAGGCTGAATTACCCCAAGCAGCTTGCGACGAAAAGGATCACATGATAAACCTCTTTCTCCAACAAGCTTCTTGCATCTTTGCTTATAGACAATGGCGTCGCTTATTGCAACTTGTGACGATATGCCTTACACTCAAGAGGAACGATCATGCCAAATCTCTTACCACTCCAAAATTCTCAAATTGGCCTCGTACTAAAGGCAACAAGACAAGGAAGAATCATCAAAAGGCAGGCTCGGAAAAGAACCATGGACGACCTAAACGCTCTGTATGAAAATGTGCTTGCTTTTGCTGTCGGTATGAGCCTTGTCGGTGCTGGATTTTTGGTTGGTTTGACTATTGGTTGGTTTTTCCCGGCTTTCTAAAAGCAAATATCTATCTCAATGTTGTTGTAGACCAGCTGTTATATATGTATAATGTAAAAGGTCTAAGGTCTTTCAAGATTGTCTTCCACACAAATGTCTCAAGTATATGTATTTAAGCTGTGTCCCAAGAGTTTGTCTGGGCTTTCGATACTATGTTCTTATTAGGCGTGTGTCTGTAAATTTGTGGTTAATGGTTGATTTTAAAGCGTCCTTTATTTTTACGTTTCTTCTTTCTTCCTAAGCCTGTGAAATTTCTGCAGACCATATATATGAGGTGAATGGTGGTTTTCGCTCGTAACTCCTGAAACTTTCAGTCAGTGCCAAGGAGTTCTGCAAATTCAGAGTTGGATAAACATCTGCATAAATAAAATTCACAACTGAAACTCAAAAACAGAAAATCGGAAATAAATTTTGCATATTGGGAAAATCAATATTTCCTAGGATATTTTTGAAAAGTAAAATGAGTTCGACAGTAGGAAAAAAAAACTCTGAATTCCAAGACACGGATTAATAAAAATACAACTTTAAATTAATTGCACAAAGAAACATTTACTTTAACGAACTTGCAAATTCCGCGTTTTTCTAAACTATTTA
Source organism: Craterostigma plantagineum (assembly GCA_027422505.1). Taxonomy (NCBI): domain Eukaryota; kingdom Viridiplantae; phylum Streptophyta; class Magnoliopsida; order Lamiales; family Linderniaceae; genus Craterostigma; species Craterostigma plantagineum. Next base: position 26,614 of record JAPQWV010003169.1, read on the forward strand.
GAGCATCTCCAACGGGAAAGCATTGTTGTGTACGTCTTTTTACTCCAATGTGATTTTATATCTAACACTAATATCGTCTTGATTAGCAGAGATACGCTAGATGTAGAGTATACTTTCTATTTATTTATAATTTATTTAATAAAAATATATAAATTACATTTAAATATTTGATATTCTTATAATAATAAAAGTAAAAATAATTTAATTTCCCATTATTTATTTGTATTTTCGTTTTAATTTAGTAAAATTATAATTAAATAATATGCTAAGTTTATAATTTAATTAATTTTAAATATTAACTATTATAATTTATTGACATATTAATTATTATTATATAAATTTGACACAGAGAAAACCCTCGTCCAACAGTCAACTTCTAACATTAAACTGCTTTTACTGGCTGCGACTCAGGGGGCGTATTTACTACCAGCGGAAAGCCACGGAAGTCTAATTTATAATGAAATTAATGGCACAAAAAAATATGGGGAAGAGGAGGTTATGGCCATTTTGACTACTGACAGCCACAACAGTCACAAGTGCAAGAATTTGGAAAGATCGTCTAGTTCTTTGGTCCCTTTTGCATGGAACTCGTTGGATATCAGTCCTTCAACATTCTCATTTAAATTTCTCTTCTTTTTGCATGTATTTTCGTCTCATTAATAGCCCCTTTTGTAATGAAGAATGGGAGATTGAATAAGAAATATTGTTGTTGAGATTTAAGCTTGTCTCTATCCTACACTGAACTCTTGGTGGATTCCTTGAGTGAAGTGTTTACGTGAGTGTGCCTCGTATCACCTCCTTCTTCTCCAAAATTTCAGTGCCAACTTGGTATCAGAGCTAAGGTCGGAGATGCCGCCTCGTCGAAGGACTTCAAGGCATGAGCGCGATCTGTGAGACATCGAACTGGACGATTTAAGGAGACAAGTGCAACAACTCGAGCTTTGCACGCAGCGAACTTCCGAATCGTGATGTTCAGGGTCATGATTCCGAAGGTGACTCTTCGAATGACTATAATGTTTTTTACAATGATCAATACGATAACTCAGGTAACGACTCAACCGGGGAGGAGAGGCCGCGACGGAACAACGATCGTGGGGAATCAATCGACTTCAAAATTGATGTCCCCGACTTTGTGGGAAAAAGCGATCCCGACGAGCTTCTTGATTGGCTCAACTCCGTCGAAAGGGTCCTTGAGTTTAGGGAGGTTCCAGAAGATCAGAAAGTGAAGTTTGTTGCAATTAAACTGAAGAAATATGCTTCTATTTGGTGGGAACATCTGAACACACAACGAGCTCAAGAGGGCAAATCAAGGATTAGGGTGTGGAGCAACATGAGGAAGGAGCTCCGCAGGAGATTTTTACCGGATAATTACCGCCAAGATGCCTTCCTCAAATATCACAATTTCACGCAAAGGGAGCTGTCTGTGGGGATTACATAGCTGAATTTGAAAATCTTAGGATGAAATGTGATGTTATGGAACCGGATGAACAGATTATTGCTCGATTTCTTGGAGGGCTTAGGTACGAAATTGGGAATGTGTTCAATTGCAGCCATATTGGACCTACAATGATGTGTGTAAGTTAGCTCTGAAGGTGGAGAAGCAAAAACAGGAATCAAGCCGAGTGACAGGCCGCTTCAGCTCAAACGAGAATACTCCTCCCACGGAGGGTCGTCTGTTGCTAAGAACACATCGGAAAATGGTGCAAAGGATGATGTAGCTGCCTACAAGGGGAATACAGCAAAGCCTGGTGGTTCCAATAACAAAAAAACTTGCTTCAAATACAAGGGTTGTGGGCACATTGTGTCGGATTGTCCGAATCGGAGGGTCGTAACTCTTATCGAAGAAGAAGTTGATGACCGCCCCACCCAACGAGTCAGAACCCTTATATGATGACGCTCCTGAAGCGGTGGATGAAATCACGTGCGAGGATCGGGGTGAATTGTTGGTCTTACGCCGTAGCCTTAATACCACCCATGTGGAGGAGGATGCATGGCTGCGGAACAACATCTTTCAAACAAGGTGCACTTCTCATGGTAAGGTGGCAATGTTATCATTGACGGAGGAAGCTGCGAAAATGTTGTATCAGCTACGATGGTGGATAAGCTAAAACTGAAGATGGAAGATCATCCCCAACCGTACAAACTTTCATGGCTTCGGAAGGGTAACGAGTTAAAGGTGACCAAGAGGAGTCTTGTTCAGTTTTCTATCGGAAAGAAATATAAGGATAAAGTATGGTGCGATGTTATTCCCATGGACGCGTGTCGTTTGCTTCTTGGAAGACCTTGGCAATATGATCGAAAACTCATCATTGCGGGTTTCGGAACACTTATACCTTCGTAAAAGATGGTGAGAAGATTATTTTGGGACCTTCAAAGTTGGAGGACAAGCGTTCCAAAGCTGGGAGGGAACAATCTACTCTTCAAATCACAGGTTGAGAAAACGATCGAGGAAGCGGTGGAGACGCTTTGGTGATTTTGGAAGAGAACGAAGAGATTCTTGACGTCCCACTCACGGTCCAATCCCGTAGGAATTCCATGATGTGGTGCCCGAAGAGATTCCACAAGGACTTCCTCCGATGCGAAGTATACAACATTGCATCGATTTAATCCCTGGAGCATCAATACCATACAAGGCTGCCTATAGAATGAGTCCTAAGGAGCATGAAGAACTGCAACGGCAAGTCGAGGAACTTTTGGCGAAGGGTTTTGTGCAAGAAAGCAAAAGCTCGTGTGCTGTTCCAGCCCTTCTTGTACCAAAGAAAGACGGATCATGGCGCATGTGCATTGACAGTAGAGCGGTGAATAAGATCACTGTAAAATACCGGTTTCCTATCCCTCGGCTCCATGACCTCCTTGACCAACTACACGAATTCAAGATTTGTTCGAAGTTTGATATGCGGAGTGGCTATCATCAGGTTCGAATGAGGCCAGGAGATGAGTGGAATACCGCATTCAAGACGAGAGATGGTCTCTATGAGTGGATGGTTATGCCCTTTGGCCTTTCTAACGCCCTTCTACTTTTATGCGGCTCATGAATCACGTCTTTAAGCCATTTGTTGGGAAATTTGTTGTCGTCTACTTTGATGATATCCTCGTGTACACTTCCAGCCCGGAGGAACACTTGGAGCATCTTCGACAAGTATTTGAGGTACTAAGGAAGGAGCGGTTATACGTCAACTTGCAGAAGTGCCATTTCTTCGCCTCCTGCCTTATCTTTTTAGGCTATGTCGTTTCTTTAAAGGGCATCAAGGTGGACGAGACAAAGGTTGAAGCTATTCTGAGTTGACCCATTCCAAAGACGATCCACGAGATTCGAAGTTTTCATGGTCTAACTCCATTTTATCGAAGGTTCGTAAAACGTTTCAGCACTATTATTGCACCGATAACCGAATGTTTGAAGGGAGGCAGCTACAGATGGAGTGAAGAGGCCCAAAGAAGCTTCGAACTCCTCAAGCAAAAGATGTCGAAAGCTCCCGTCTTACAACTCCCGGATTTCGATAAAGTTTTCGAAGTAGACTGCGATTCCAACGTAGGAATTGGTGGAGTTCTTAGGCAAGAAGGGAGGCCGATTGCATTCTTTAGTGGGATGGTGAATCATTCACGCCAAAATTATACCAACTACGACAAGGAGTTCTTCGCCATCATTTCGAGCTTTGGATCATTGGCAGCATTACCTCCTTCATAAGGAATTTGTGCTCTTTTCAGATCATGAGGCTTTGAAGTATTTGAACACCCCAACAGAAAATGAATGCTCGTCATGCAAAAATGGGTCAAATTTCTTCAAGCCTTCAACTTTGACATCAAGCATAAATTTGGAGGTCTCAACCGGGTCGCTGATGCTCTAGGTTGACGGTACGCGATATTATCTACATTACAATTAAAGGTAGGTTGTTTTGAAGTGATCACGTATATCTACAAGGATGATCCTTACTTTCTCCCCATTGGACCGAGTGCTTGAAGGCGCCATTCAATTTATTTTTAATTCACGATGGTTTTCTCTTCAAAGATAAACGATTGTGTATTCCAAATTGCTCGCTATGGCAAGCCATTATTGAGGAGGCTCATAGCGGAGGCCTTGCTGGACATTTTGGAAGGGATAAGACTCTTGGACTTGCTCGGAAGAAATTTTATTGGCCACGAATGGATCGAGATGTCAAGAATTGCGTAGAAAGGTGCAGAATTTGCCACATTGCGAAGAGTTATGGCCAATACGGGTTTGTACACTCCACTCCTGGTGTCAACAAGTCCATGGGAGGATGTGAGTATGGACATTGTCGTTGGGCTACCTCGCACTCAAAGAAACAAAGATTCAATCATGGTGGTTGTCGACCGGTTTTCGAAAATGGCGCATCTTATTCCTTGTATAAAGACTTTGGATGCTACTCATGTCGCAGATCTTTACTTCTGAGAGATTGTACGGCTGCAAGGAATTCCCAAAACGATTAATTCTGACCGGGATTCCAAGTTTGTGAGCCACTTTTGGCGTACACTTTGGAGGAAAATGGGAACCAAGCTGCAATTTAGTTCGCCTCATCACCCTCAAACTGACGGGCAAACGGAGGTGGTAAGTAGGAGCTTGGGGAACTTGCTAAGGAGTTTAATCGGCAAGAATCCACGCCAGTGTGATACGGTTTTGGCTCAAGCAGAGTTTGCTTATAATAGCTCGACAAGTCAGACGACTAAGCAAAGACCGTTTAAAATTGTGTACGGTAGTAACCCGATTACGCTGTTGGGTTTGAGTCCTCGTTCTGCTGATCTTCATCTTAGTGGCGACGAGGAGGAGCGTGCGAAGCACATCAAACGATTGGATGAGCAAGTTCGTCAAGAAATTATCAATCAAAATGAGAAGTATCAACGGGCTACAAACAAGAGTCCGAAGAAGCTAGTCTTCGAAGAGGGAGATTTGGTTTGGATTCATTTAAGGAAGGATCGATTCCCGCGTAGACGTCATGGGAAGCTTAAACCGAGGGCTGATGGACCTTTTAAAATACTGAAGAAGTTAGGAGACAATGCTTACAAGGTGGAACTTCCTCAAGAATATGGCGTTTCGGATACTTGCAATGTCTCAGACCTATCACCGTATATCAGTAATAAACTCGATACAGATTCGAGGGCGAATCTTTTTCAACCCGGGGAGAATGACACAGAGAAAACCCTCGTCCAACTGTAAACTTCTAACATTAAATGCTTTTACTGGCTGCGACTCAGGGGGCGAATTTACTATCAGTGGAAAGCCACGGAAGACTAGTTTCTAAAGAAATTAATGGCACAAAAAATATGAAGGCAAGAGGAAGTAAATGGCCATTTGACTACTGACTGCCAGAATAGTCACAAGTGCGGGAATTTGGAAAGATCGTCTAGTTCTTTGGTCCTTTTTGCATGGAACTCGTTGGATATCAGTCCTTCAACATTCTCATTTAAATTTCCCTTATTTTTGCATGTATTTTCGTCTCATTAAAAGCCCCTTTTGTAATGAAGATGGGAGATTGAATAAAAATATTGTTGTTGAGCTTTAAGCTTGTCTCTATCCTATACTGGACTCTTGGTGGATTCCTTGAGTGAAGTGTTTACATGAGTGTGCCTCGTATTACCTCCTTCTTCTCCAAATTTTCGGTGCCAAAATTTTTATTATAAGAATTTAATTTTTTGATTAGAAAATTGAGTTAATGGGTAGGAGTGAAGTTAAAATTAGAGTTTATGAATTGGAGTAAAAGCATTGTACCAGCTGTAATATTGTGCAGAATTAACTTTATCTTCATGTTGGGGGTTGGAGATGCTATTAGGATAAACTTTTCGAAGTTCATATGACAATGGTGAAAATTTCAAATCGGTAAAACTACGTGGACATCGATATGCATAGGTGGCATAATTCGACATCCACGTAATAAGCATATTGTTGTCCAATATGTTATCATACTGCCACGTCATTCGCGAAATTGTCGCTATATGTGGCGTAATTCGACATTCACGTAAGAAGCATATTTTCCAGTCGAAAGAAAAAATGTTGAATCATGCAATTTCCTTAATTCCTGATTTCATAAGCAATTAACCTTAAGTCATTTATGATAATAATATTAATACCTACGTTGGCTTAAACATCGATGATCATCACAAAACACAAGAAAACAAACCAGGAGTTACACTCTCTGATCCCTATTTAGATTATGATATTGAAGTTTAACCATATCTTCTTTGCCTCGAAAGTTGTGTTCAAATTCATATTTCATATACGCCTAGTGTTGGGGTTGAGCGGTAATATTTAGTTTTGGACCAGCGATAGTTGTATTTGGACCCCACGATAATTTACCCGGATATTAATTAAAGCCGAATGACACCGAGATTTTTACGTGGTACGGCCAATACCGCCTACCTCAAAGGAGAGACAATAGTTTTTCTATATTTTAGAATATTACACCGTACAAAATAACACTCTTGTTTAAACCCAAGATCGAGACCCCTTACCCGATCCGGGTAATGTTTTTATACTCACTCTCAACTACCTAGTCAAAACTACACCCACTCTCACCCCTATCCACCCGGACAAGATTTCTCTTTTTTTTTTCTTTTTTCCTCTCATCTCTCTCTCTCTCTCTCTCTCTCTCTCTCTCTCTCCCCTCTCTTTGGTTTTCGGGGTGTTAAATACATTGCAGCTATGTAGAACCAACCGACCCGTCGATTCCTGAAGAAGGACTTCGATGCAACCCCTTCTCCAGCAGGATTCGCCTTCTCACCATCGTCTGCCTTTATACCACGCGCGCGATTTTCGTGAACCCATCGAAGCCTGAGTATTATATACCATACTCACGTCCAGACGATGCAAACCTTTGCACTCTTCTCCCTTTGGTAGGATCATTTCCACCATGTGTGAATTCCCAAACTCCCCCTGTATGAAAACTCCAGAGCCCTGGAATCTCACTAGCTCAAGAATATTAAATTCTACGCAACTTTGAGACAACGTCACTCCACCCAAAATGCGTACCGCTCCATCAATTATTTTGATCTTCCCCGTTCCAACACACTGAACAACACAACAATATCTATCGTCCCATGGAGATCCAAACAAACTGTTCGCATTTTTCGAAACTCATCAAAATAATCTCTTGGAGCAAACCCGATTTAATATCTTTTTCCTGAGAACAACCATCATTAGAGACTGTGAGAACGTCTCCAAGATGATCAGTGTGCTACCCGCGTGTGGAATTTTCCTAGCCGCCTGTCCTTCCTCCAAATCGGACCGTTTCTACTGATGTGTCCCGGCTCACCACACTTGTAGTATCACATGCCCTTCCCTCCACCTTGATTTGGACCTGCTGTTGTCCCCAAATCCCTAGTGTATCACCTTCTCTATGATTCACTCGAATAGCCAACATCCGGCTATACCCAACAATTGATCGCCTTCTCTTTTCTTGCTCCAAAAGAGTTGACTCCACCATTCACCGCTTCTACCGTCTCGTACCGGATGGTTGTGATCATATCATCCGAATCAGGAAGTGAGGTAAGAAGCAACAGGGCCTTACTTCTTCCTCTCCGACACATCATGACGCCAATCTTTCGTCACTTACTCCGACTTTTCCTCGTCTTCCATCAAAACTTATCCCCAGCCTTGACAATGAGCACATCCTTCACTCTTTTCTGCCACAGAGTGAAACCTCCTGCACTAGCACAATGCCGCACTTTGCTGTCATCCGTCGCTATTATCCTTGTCAGAGATTCAACAGCCCAGCACTATTGCCATAACTCGCCAAAACTCCACCGCCGCACAAGCTCCGCCAGACACCGAGCATCCTATCAACGATAACCATCTTGTACCATTATTTCTTCAGTACAAGACATCACCTCATTGAATCTAGCCCTGGCACTGGCTCCCCGTGATCGTTCATCCCTTCTGATATCTCTGATGTGGAAGTTCAGACACAGCTGCAACCACAAAGCATACTCAGAATACCAGCAGGGTTTGGCTCTGATACAACTAGGGTTGCAAACGAACCGAATCGAATCGAATATCATAATATTCAATTTGTATTCGTTAATTTTCAAAGTATTCGTATTCGATTCGATTCGTATTCGAATACTAAAAATCGATTCGATTCGATTCGATAACGATATTCGAATATATTCGCGAATACTCGAATATTCGAATATTCGAAAGAAAATTTCAGTTTTTCCCCATAAAATCTGTTAGAATTACAAAATAACTACAAAATAGTTCCGAAAAATTACAAAATCAGAGAAACAACTCCATTGTGAAGAAAAACTAATGAGGGAACTACTTAATACACAACATTTCTTTCCTAGCCTGCTTTCGATCATCACGCTTGTAAATATGTAATATATTATATTATTTAAATATATATTACACTAAACGAATCGAATATTCGTTAATTTTTCGAATCGAATACAAACGTATTCTTATTGTATTCGAAATTATTCGAATCAGAAAAAGTATTTGTATTCGTATTCGTATTCGTTTATTTCGAATTCGAATCTTAAATTTCGAATCGAATCTCGAACCGAACCGAAAATATTCGGTTCATTTGCAACCCTAGATACAACTTGTTGGAATTGAGCGGTAATATTTAATTCTGGGCCAGTGGTAGTTGTATTTGGTCCCCGCGATAATTTTTCGGGACATAAAACTGAAATGACACAGAAAAAACATCGAGATTTTTACGTGGTTCGGCCAATACCGCCTACCTCCGTGCAAAATAACGCTATTGTTTAAATCCAAACTCGAGAACCCTTATCCGACCCTGTAATGTTTTTATACTCACTCTCAACTACCTAATAAAAACTGCACCCACTCTCACCCTTATCCATCCGGACAAAATTTCTCTACTTTTTCTTTTTTCCTCTCATTTCTCTCTCTCTCTCTCTCTCTCTCTCTCTCTCTCTCTCTCTCATTTTTGGGGTGTTAAATACATTGAGCTAGGAAGCCTATTTATCGGCAATTAAGGAGAACAAAACGTCATTGCATAGCTCAGTAGAGGACAAATCCAAATTGAACACCTATTGCTTTCTTTTCCACGTTGAAAAGTCAACAATTCTCTCTCATTTCTCTCTCTCTCTCTCTCTCTCTCTCTCTCTCTCTCTCTCTCTCTCTCTCTCTCTCTCTCTCTCTCTCTCTCTCTCTCTCTCTCTCTCTCTCTCTCTCTCTCTCTCGTTTTTGGGGTGTTAAATACATTGAGCTAGGTAGCCCATTTATAGGCAATTAAGGAGACGTCATTGCATAGCTCATTAGAGGATAAATCACAATTGAACACCTATTGCTTTCTTTTCCACGTTGAAAAGTCTAACACCTAATACCTTGTAATCATTGGAAGTGATAATAAATTATAAATGCTTGCATTATAATAATATCGGGTGAAGTTTGATCATCGTTTTGTTGAAATTCAAAATTATATTACTGTACTCATTGAATCTACTAAATATATATTGTAACTCTCATAATCGTGTGCACGTAACTCCATTTTTCTATGCACATTGATTGATGCATGCACTACATATTACATCCTCATATATAATATACACACACATATCTACAGACGCCATCTAATTCATCCTATTTTACCGTACTTCAACACAATTGAAGCTTCATATATTAAAAATACTCACCTATTTTTACAATGGTTTCAAGGGAGATTGCCTTAAAGTTGGAGAATCAGAATGATCTCGAGAGCTTCTTCTTTGATGAGCCTTCACCGTTTGGGTATTTTTCTCTTACATTATATCTTCATATTTTCCTTTGTGTGTGTGTGCGTGGATATGTACATAAATAAACTTTTTTGGGGTTTCTTTACGACAAAAACCTGTCTTTCTTGCAGAACATGGGAACTGTTGAATTAATAAGTTTCTTCCAATTATATAATATATTTCATAAATGAGTTAGATGTATGTTATACCTAACTCATATGGTTATGTTTTTTGATGAGTCATGATATTCTCATTATGTTTGTCATGTTGTAATAATGTGTTTGTATGATGTGTGTTTTATTGTCTTCATGTAATTATTGTGATGTTATATATGTATGCATGATGATGAATGTATTATGTATGTATGAAGTTTTATATGTTTGTTATGAAATGAAGTTCTAAGAACCACCGTATGATCTTAAGATTTAAAGCTACTCTTTTTCTCTTCTCATCATAAAATATCTTTCATTCAAGCTTCAACCTCATATCTTCATCAAAAGTGCAACATGGTATCAGAGCTTTATTCTTGAGGGACTTGTGAAAAAAAAAATCACCGTAGAAGAAAGCGACGAAGATGGCGAGCAACTCTCTAAGCACGGGGCCTCCGGTTTTCAACGGCGAAAACTATCACATATGGGCGATCAAGATGAAGGCATATTTGAAAGCGCTATGCCTATGAAATGTAGTAGAAAATGATGAAGAACCGCCGGCCTTACGAGCAAACCCGACGATCGCTCAAATGAAGAAGCACGAAGAAGACCTCGCGAAAAAGCCAAAGCTCTCACATGTTTACACTCGGCTCTCTCCGATACAATCTTCACAAGAATCATGACTTGTGAAAGTCCAAAAGAAGCTTGGATAAGTTGAAGGAAGAGCTCGAAGGAAGCGAAAGGGAGAGGAGCATCAAACTCTTAACATTAAAAATAGAGTTTGAAATGTTGAAAATGAAGGATGGAGACTCGGTGAAAGATTACTCTTCCAAGCTTTTAGACCTTGTTAACAAAATAAGGTTGACGGGAGAAGAGTTCAACGATGCAAAGGTGGTGGAAAAGATGATGATAAGCCTACCTTCAAAATTTGAGGCAAAGATTTCGGCTATCGAAGAATCACGTGACCTCAAGACTCTATCCGTTGCGGAGCTCATTAGCAAGCTTCAAACTCAAGAGCAACGAGCAAACATGAGAGAAGAAGATACCACCGAAGGAGCTTTTCCGGCCTTTAAAGTGAAGATCAAAGGAAAACAAGTAGTAAAAGAAGGCACAAGGCAAGATGAAGACAGGGATGATGAAGATCAAGGTGCTCAAAATTACAAACACAAAGCAAAGCCAACCCGATCGTGCAAAATATGCTTTCGAAACAACCGCATTGAAAGTGATTGTTGGTACAAGGAAAAAGGCGCAATCCGGTGCAACTATTGTAAGAAAATGGGGCATCTTGAAAGGAATTATCGGCTTAAAAAACAAGACAACGTTCAACCACAACAAGCCAACGTCTCCGATGATCATGAAGAGGCTAAAAAATGGCTATTTATGGCGACTCCCGAGGAGAAAAGTGAGGAAACATGGCTCATTGATAGTGGTTGTACAAGTCACATGTGCAAAGATGAAAAGATGTTTGTGAGCTTGGACAAATCCATCAAGACGAAGGTACGACTAGGAAATGGCAAGGTTATTGAAGCCGAAGGGAAGGGATCGATACCGGTCAAAACAAAACGAGGTACAAAGTATATACCCGAAGTTCTCTTTGTTCCTCATCTAACTCAAAATCTTGTGAGTGTGTCGATAATGATGGAAAAAGGATACTCTCTTTTATTCAAAGACCACGCATGTGTTGTCTATGATCCGAATGATGTGATTTTAGCTAAGGTTGCTATGGTTGGAAAAAGCTTTCCTATGAAGTTCAATGAAATATGTGAAGATATTAACTATGTTTCACACGATGAAGACGACTCATCTCTCGACTCGTCTATGGAGTATGAAAAATGTATGTATGCTATGTTGGAAACTTCCTCGCTAAAGGAAGTAACTAAGCATGATGAACGGGAACATGTGATGAAGGAGGAGATGGTGATGGGCGAAAATATTCAGATTCAACACTTGGCTCTCAATCCCTTAAAGGAGTCTAGAATGAGGAGGAGCACGTCGAAGCCAAAGCTTGTCATTCATGATGAAGCCGCTGCAAATGTAGAAACCGTCGAAATCAAGTTCCATGCTCAAGTTAAAGAGGATGATAAGGTAAAATTTGATCAATGTCGTTCTCACGATAAATATACGGATATGATGATAAAGCTATTGCCCAAGGGAAGGCTCAAACGTCTAAGTGTCGTTTAAGCGTCATGAAGAAACTTAAGGAGGAGTGTTGAATTACTAAGTTTCTTCCAATTATATAATATATTTCATAAATGAGTTAGATGTATGTTATACCTAACTCATATGGTTATGTTTTTTGAGGAGTCATGATATTCTCATTATGTTTGTCATGTTGTAATAATGTGTTTGTGTGTTTGTATGATGTGTGTTTTATTGTCTTCATGTAATTATTGTGATGCTATATATGTATGCATGATGATGAATGTATTATGTATGTATGAAGTTTTATATGTATGTTATGAAATGAAGTTCTGAGAACCATCGTATGATCTTAAGATTTAAAGCTACTCTTTTTCTCTTCTCATCATAAAATATCTTTCATTCAAGCTTCAACCTCATATCTTCATCAAAAGTGCAACAGGAACAACAATATGGACTAACTGACTGTAGTGGCTTTGGCATGTCTGATTTCTTCGATTTCGAGCCATTCTCTTTAGCAAATCAATATCCCAGCGCTTTCCCAGTCGAACTAAATGGCTTCGAAGAGATTTCTGGCGATTTTGCGCTATGGGACTTCGACTCGCCACAACTACAGCTAAACGATCCTATAACGTTGTCAGGAACGATAATCTGGTAACCTACGATCAGCAAGTAAACGATAGCGATATTTCAACCTACGATTTTTCTGGGATCGACTTTCCCTCGGCTGAGAATAAGAAGTTTGCTGATGTTTCGAGAAATAATGGGAGGTTCAATAAGCCGTCAGCTTTGCAGTACGAAGAGATTCGGAAGTATTTCGATGTCCCAATAACGAAGGCTGCAAGAGAATTGAACGTGGGACTGACTGTACTGAAGAAGCAATGTAGGGAATTGAATATCAGTCGATGGCCTCATCGAAAAATCAAGAGTTTGAATTCACTCATAGACAATGTTAAGGTACGTATACGATTACAAACACTTCATTCGTTCGAATTAGAAGTGAAAGATTCTTACTTTATATCTTGATTATAGGATTTGGGAATGGCGGGCGAGGTAGAGGTGTTGGAGGAACACAAACGATTGCTTGAGAAGGTGCCAGAAATGGAGTTGACGGAGAGGACTAAGAAGCTGAGGCAAGCATGCTTTAGCCTTTAAGGCCAACTATAAGAAGAGAATATCCATGCAATTTGCTGCTGCTTCTTCTTCTGCTAATAACCTATAATTAATAGTTTACTTCTTCGGCTATCTTTTTTATTTAGATTAGAGGATTACTTGTTCTGGTTTGAAGAACTATTGCCTGATGCATTGCATGTGCTGCCGTCTTCTTCTTTTAAGGAGAGTTTTATCCTTGGATCTAAGTTTTCCATTTCTAGAATTATTGTTAGTCTTGTTTGATTTTGATGTCTCATGTTTTTAGTATTTTAGTTGTTAAAATTATTTGATCTTGATTACAATTATACTAGTATCTCTTGCACGCCGGATGTATTCTAATAACTCTTACACATCCCATGTGTGTGATTATGTAAACATATAATAGTAACTTGAAGTTACTTTTTGTAGTTAAAATTAGAAAACTGATGTGGGACGAAATCATTATTCGCACAACTTAAGCCAAAATTCAGATTCTTTAATCCGTAAGTATTTTTCACATTTTTTCTTTCGTCACACATGGATAGCCTTCTTTCTCGCCCAAGCTTTCTATTTATTTCCTCCTACGCTGAGTTGAACTAAAGCGGTTGCCCAAAGATTCCATACCGTACTATACATGCAAGAACGAAAAGAAGTTACTCTGAAGACTTGGAAAACTCGGCCTTTTCTTCCCCAATTGATCTTCAATTCGACTGTGAAAAATAAAAAAGCAAAGTTCAATTTAATTTTCATCTTTCCTCCATAAGGACTCTCGCGGGGGGATAAGAATAATAGGGTTGCCCTGAGGCTCGGCTTTAGATTCACCGAAGCAAGTGATGGTAATGGGTCGAATGCGGATCACAAAAACGGGTTCGGGCCTGAACCGAGTGAGAAGAGCTGGGGCGGATCAAACTTGGGTCCGAAATTTCCCACCCCAAAGCACATATGCAAAGTCCTCGACAGGTTCGCGATTGGGCAGGAGAGAGCCAAAAAGGTCTTTGCTTTATTGGCTATCTTGACGCCATTGTTGTCAAGGACAGGGAAGACGCTGCTCGCCAAAACTTTGGTGCAATTGGTTAATGTTCCTTTAATAATTGCTGACGCCACGACTCTTACTCAGGCAAGTTATGCAGTATTGTGAATTCTTTTTGTCGTAAAAAGGAAATAAAGATCAGATTGCCCATGTTATTACATGAACTCTGATTCTTGCCAAACTTTTTGTACCAAGAATCTTCAGCTTAGATATATTCCAAAAATCTTGGATGCTGATAATTTCCTAGCGAGGCCAACATTTTAGGCTGTGGACTATAACGTGAAAGCTGCGCAGCAAGGCATAATTTACATCGACGAAGTTGACAAAATCACCAAAATGGTGTTTAATGAGCTCAAAGATGACTTAGAACACTACCGCTAAATCTGAAGTGCGAAGTGTTAAAAAATCGTTTTTTTATTGCGAGTACTGTTGAAAATGCTTGAAGGCGTTCAGCAACCACTGTTGAAAATGCTTGAAGGGACTGTAAGAGCTTCAATTTATATATTGTAATCAGAACAGAAGATCCAATCATAAATTTGAGAGATTGAGCCATCGATAAATCATATTCGAAGCGTCCTCTGTGATTCCTTAGGTGGTCAATGTTCCGCAGAAGGGCGCGCGCAATCTGTTGGGAATGGTGGTGGGCCCGCGGTGGTCAGTGGGCCCCGCGGTGGTCCGTGAGCCCTGCAGCGGAACAGGTCCCGGTTTGGCTCGGTACGACGATCGGGAGAAGTGGGACCCACAGGGTAAATTTGGTGGGGCCCGCACAGTAACTACCACGGTAAAAATAAAATTACCGTAAGGTAAGAAAGAAACCAGAACTTTAACGTTTACCTTACGGTAATTTTATTTTACCGTGGTAGTTACAGTGCGGGCCCCATCAAATTTACCCTGTGGGTCCCACTTCTCCCGATCGTCGTACCGAGCCAAACCGGGACCTGTTCCGCTGCGGGACCCACTGATCACCGCGGGGCCCACCACCATTCCCAACAAGTGGTATCAGAGCCAAACCCTGCTGGTATTCTGAGTATGCTCTGTGGTTGCAGTTGTATCTGATCTTCCACATCAGAAAAGATATCAGAATGGAACATCGATCGGGGGGAGCCAGTGTCAGAGCGAGGTTCAACGAGGTGATGCCTTGTGCTATGATGGTACAAGTTGGTTATCGTTGATATGATGCTCGGTATCGTGCAGAGCTTGTGCGGCGGTGGAGTTTTGGCGAGTTATGGCAATAGTGCTGTGAGGCAGGTCGCTAGCCTTTCCTGAGAAATATCTGATTAGTACTATTTGGGCCGAACTGTTAAATCTCTGCAAGGATAATAACGACGGATGACAGCAAAGTGCGACAATGTGCTGGTGCGGGAGGTTTCACTCTTTGGCAGAGAAGAGTGAAGGATGTGTTCGTCAAGGCTGGGGTGATAAGCTTTGATAGGAGACGAGGAAAAGTCGGAGTAAATGACAGAAATTTTGGGGTCAAGATGTGTCACAGAGGAAGAAGTAATGCCCTTTTGCTTCTTACCTCGCTTCCTGATTCTGGTGATAATTTGATCACAACCATTCGGTACGAGACGGTGCAGACGGTGGATGGTGGAGTCAACTCTTTTGGAGCAGAAAAGAGAAGGCGGTCAAATTATGGTGATAGTCGGGCGTTGACTATTTTCAGAGTGAATCATAGAGGAATGTGATACGCCAAGGAATTTGGGGACAACAGCAGGTCCAAATCCAGGTGGCGGGAAGGGCATGTGATGTTGCATGTGTGGTGAGCCGGGACACATCAGGAGAAATTGTCCGACTTGGAGGAAGAAGGACAAGCGGCTAGGAAAATTCCACAACGGAGGTAACACACAGTTTATCTTAGAGACGTTCTCACAGTCTCTAATGATGGCGCTCGTTCTCAGGAAGAAAGATATTAAATTCGGGTTTGCTCCAAGAGTATTTTGATGCGTTTCGGAAAATGCGAACGGTTTTTTCGATCTCCATGGGCCGATGGATATCGTTGTGTTGTTCGGTGTGTTGAACGGAGAAGATCAAAATGGTTGATGGAGCAGTATGCATTTTGGGTGGTGTGACGTGTCCCAAAGTTGCGAGAATTGACTATTCTTGAGCCAGTCAGATTCCAAGGCTATGGGTTTTCATAGCAGGGGGAGTCTGGAAAATCACACATGGCGGAATGATCCTACCAAAAGAGAGAAGAGTGCAAAGGTTTGTATCGTCTGGACGTGAGTATGGTATATAATACTCAGACT
The DNA here is from genome assembly GCA_027422505.1 of Craterostigma plantagineum. Lineage (NCBI taxonomy): Eukaryota > Viridiplantae > Streptophyta > Magnoliopsida > Lamiales > Linderniaceae > Craterostigma > Craterostigma plantagineum. The sequence goes on from JAPQWV010003169.1 coordinate 42,999, forward strand.
TCGATGGGTTCACGAAAATCGCGCGCGTGGTATAAAGACAGACGATGGTGAGAAGGAAAGTCCTGCTGGTGAAGGGATTGCATCGAAGTTCCTCTTCGGGAATCGACGGGTAGAGTCGATTCGACAAAGCTGCACTTGGCTGCTGAATGAATCAAGTGGGTAGGACTGGAACTCTTGATTCGGATTATGTGTAGGTGCTACAAGGAAGGCCAATGGACGTTCGTGGTATTTACGAACGGGTTACTCTCATTCTCGGGTTCGCTGGAGTGCTCTCTAAAGAAGGTGCTGATGTTGAAAATGGGGAGAATTGTTGACTTTTCAACAATAAATACACACACATGCGAGAGATTAAGGAATTCAATTTGATTTTTCTTCAAGTGACGCATGCAATGATGATTAACGCATGCAATGATGATTCTTGCATGTAGAGTTGCCTATATAAAGGGACGTAGAGATCACTTGTAAAATCACCCCAAAACAAAGCAACGAGAGAGAGAGAGAGAGAGGAGAGAGAGAGAGAGAGAGAGGGAGAGGAGAGGGGAGAGGGAGAGGAGAGAGAGAGGGAGAGAGAGGAGAGAGAGAGAGAGAGAGAGAGAGAGAGAGGGAAAAAAGAAAAGAAAAAAAGGATTGTCCGTGTGGATAAGGGTGGGAGTGGGTGTAGTTTTTACTAGGTAGTTGAGAGTTGGTACAAAAAACATTACTCGAGTGGGTAAGGAGTCTCGGTTTTTGGGTTTAAACACGAGCGTTATTTTGTACGGTGTAATATTCTCAAATACAGTAAAACTATTGTCTCTCCGTGGATGTAGGCGGTATTGGCCGAACCACGTAAAAAATCTCGGTGTTCTCTCGGTGTCATTTCGGCTTTAATTAATATCCCGATAAATTGTCGCGGGATTCAAATACAACTACCGCTGTCCGGAATTAAATATTACCGCTCAACCCCAACACAATCAAGCAAGAGGCGAAATGATTAGGGTAGCATTCTATTAACTCATCAGAAGATTAAATGAGATGTTCTTCCATTAATTACATTCTCCTTTCTTTCTTTGCAGATCGATACGAAGGACATACTCTTCATCTGCGGCGGCGCTTTTGTCGATTTGGAAAAGACAATCTCCGACAGGTCGTCATAAACCTAAATAGCAACTCATCTTTTTCTAACACGGAGATCTTAAAACTCTGTATTTTTCAGGCGCCACGACTCTTCCATAGGCTTGCTCCCATTCGTGCAAATGTGAGGGTCGGGGGAAGCATTATAGACGCTTCAGTAACATCTTCCTTACTCGAAACAGTAAGCTCAATTTGATTCTTGTCTTCACTTCATATATTTTTTTCGGCTTTCTCTTTTTAAGAACAATTCTCAGTCGATAGCAGCGATCTGATTGCTTACGGATTAATCCCAGAATTCGTGGGACGGTTCCCAGTGCTCGTTAGCCTGGCAGCGCTCACCGAAGAACAGCTTGTGAGGGTTTCGACTGAGCCGAAGAATGCACTAGGGAAGCAATACAGAAAGCTCTTCCAAATGAATGGAGTTAGTTTTTTCTTTTTCTTACCCACAATCATGTCTTCTAACATCAGAATTTTGAAGTTTGAACTTTTATGTCTTCCCAGGTGACTCCTTTGTTCACGGACGATGCATTAAAGTTGATCGCTCGTAAGACTATGCGGGAAAAGCACATGCGCCAGAGGTTGAGGTCCATGCTAGAGTATATTCTAATGGATGCTACATACGAGGTTTGTTTTCCAAAATCCCATTGATTCAATAGTGAACTTAAGACACTATG
>JAPQWV010003170.1:0-44756 GCA_027422505.1 Craterostigma plantagineum
TGTGAAATTATTCCATGTTCTTTCAAAAAGTCGTCAAACTCGAGACTCATATATTCACCACCTCGATCTGATCGACGACTTTATTTGTCTCCTATTTGATTTTCCACTAAAGTCTTAATTCCTTGAACTTATCAAGCGTTTCATACTTATGCTTCATCAGATACACCAAGCCATAGCGAGGTGATCATCCGTGAAGGTCACAAAATAGTGGAAATTACACGGGCCGAACTCTAAACGGCCCACAAACGTCAGTATGGATCAAATCCAAAAGATTAGTGGCTCTTTGAAATGTCCTGTGAAGGGAGACCTGGCCATTTTGCCGAGAATACAAGATTCGCACGTTGGATAGGAATCCGATTCCAATGGCTTAATAATGCCATTTTTCTCTAACTCTTGAATCTTGCGAACTCCAGCATGACCGAGTCGAAGATGCCATAAATACTTTTTGTTTAACTCTAAGTTACGTTTGTTGGTAATTGCATTCACATGTTCTTGGACACTTACGTAATACAAACCCTTTATTAACGTAGCATTTCTGACACTTTATTTCCAAAATAGATATCACAAACATTACTACTAAAGCGGAATTCATAACCAAGCCTGCTCAAACAGGAATAGAAATAATGTTCTTAAGCCCCTTGGGCAACACAAGTACATCGGATAGATATAATACATGTCCAGTAGATAATTCGAGAGACTTCGATCCAACGTGAGTAGCTGGCACACTATGTCCGCTGCCAACGTTAATCATGATCTCTCGATTCGCCAGCTTCCTACTTCGTTCCAGACCCTGGTTCAAAACACATATGTGAGCACTAGCTCCTGAGTCAAGAATCCACGAAGTGGAAATACAGTAAAAGACAGTAAGTTTCCAAACTTTACCTGAAGCCCCGAAGCTCGAAGCTTGGGCAGTCCCTTTTTCCAATGGCCCAGCTCTTGGCAGTGAAGGCACTTGTCAGTTGCTTTTGCACCTTTAGATGCAGTCATCTTTTCCTTGCCCTTCTTCTTTATCCCTCCAGTAGGCTTTTTGAATTTGGGCTTAGCCTTGTTGGACTTAGATCTCTTAGATGTTTTCGTCACTACAAGCGCAACCTCTTTTCCTTTTCCCTTCTTCAATTCATGCTGAGTCTGAATCAGCGTGTTCATTAATTCGGGAAGCAGAAATTGCCGATCGCTCAGACTGTAGTTTTATGATAAACTGAGCGAATGAGGCTAGGAGCGACTGAAGAATCAGGTCAATCTGAAGCTCATGATGAATGGGGCAATTGAGCGAAGCCAGTTCCTCAATATACCCAATGAGCTTACGCACATGTACAACAACATCTGCACCTTCAGCCATCTTAGTATGAAAGAGCTTATCGGCAGCGCGATATCGAGACGATCTCGACATCTCGCCGTACAGCTCCTTCAGATAATGCAATATCCCGCGCATATCCTTCTCAGAATATTGGCGCTGCAGATCATTGTTTCATCCCAGCCAACATAAAAGCCTTAGGCGGGCACTATCAGCCATCCACTTGGCATGATACTCCCGTTCTGCATCAGTTGAATCCTCCCCGGGTTCAATTGGTACAGGTCCATCAAGGACATACGCAATACGTTCCAGAGTAAGGACAATCCTTAAGTTACGGAGCCAGTCCGCAAGGTTTTGGACCTTCCAAACGGTTTTTGCATTATCAATGAAACAAATGGTGACGTCATTGTATTTTTATAGAAAGAAAACTATCTGCAGAATAAAGAATAATTAGGTTCTACCGTATTATTCATCAAGCATAAATAAGGACTTTTCATTTTGCTTGACTCCCACTATTTTTCTCAAAATCTCATTCTCCCGATAGAGATTTCAGAAACCTCGTTGATGGTTTCATAGTGGAGTTGATTTCCCCCGCTCCGTAAAAATAAGCCTCAACCTAAGAGTTTGTTGGCCCATTTAATTGAACGGCGCCATGTCTAACACGAACCCATCTAATGAGTGTTTCAACTACTTTGTCTCCGGTTAGGAACCCTCACGCTAACACGATAATTGGGAAATAACCGTCTAAGTGTAACCTATCAACTTCTTGCTCAATCCTAACATTTAGAAAATTCCGCCCGTAGGATAACACTTTATAAGGCGTGAAATGTTTCGGAGAGCGGCGTTTCTAAAACTCACTCGAGCTGACTACAACAAAAGCAAAATGTTTGGCGCCAATAACTCGGAGCAAACCTCACATTCACTCAAGCCGTAACAGTTCGAGCTTGATAGAAGACAGGAACCAAGTTCCTTTACCCACTTAGTATTTAATCAAACGGGAGAATACGTCTCACATACTAAAGCACATAATCATGCATATCACGTCAAACAAATATGCACAAAATTGCGGTAAACCTAGTTTGCCTACAAGACCGTCAATGTGGACTATTTCTACTCTACTACAATTATTTTTGTAAAACTACTACTCTCTACTTCTTCGGCTTTGGCACCATGTCAACGAGCAACCTCCAAGTTCTCGAACGGCCTCGTCGTGATCCGATCTCGTACTCGTACGGCCACCATACTTAAACTAATTTTCTAAAATTAATAAAATACAAGACGGGGGGAATCAGCTGTCCCGACAACCCGTATAAAACTATACAATCCGGGGGGACCTTGTCACCCTTAACATTTTACCCGGAAATAGAACCCTAAGTCCACGTTGACGCAATCGTATCATACATGCACAACATAAACACGTATGCAACAACAACACGCTCCTAGAAACCGAAACGAAATTTAGGCTAGTTCTAAACTTAAGACCCAATATGGTATTTAGTTGGGCTAAATCTAGTCAAGCCCATAATACTATATTTTGGCCCAACCTTTTAATATCCAATATGAAATGAATTGGACCGTATCCTAGTTGGCCCATCGGGGTTTCTAAAATCCCCGGTACCTAACATACAACCATCGATCACTTATCGCTACTCCATTGGAGTTGGAGTTCAACGTCACCGAATTAAAAGCCGGATCCGTTGAACGTCTCGGTCCCAATATAAGTAATACGTTACTTTAACGCACGACAAGGGGCAACAGCTCATTTCGAGCTCTCAAACCTCACGACTAAGCATGAAATTATGAATCGCGGGAAGACAACCACTACGGTTTCTTACCATGTCGCTGCGCTACAAACCCGAACCGCTCGCAACGAGACGGTCCCGACCATGCGAGCGCTCGGTTTGCAAGATCAAACCAAGATCGACTCATGCTATGACGCTTGAGCGACTCAGTGCCTTGCACAACCGAGTTTTATTTCGGGTTTGTTTATGTCATTTCTTAACACCGAGCCTGGCTCTGATACCACTGTTGGAGAGAGTGAATTTCAAAAATTTTCTCACCACCGTTACTAAGATCGTGCTCGGTAATAAAGGAAACGTGCATGTACACACATAATAGAGTAGAATGTATTACCCTCGTAGCGAAGATCCCTAGCTCCCGGTTGTAGTAAACCGTTCCACGCTTCCACGAGCTGTGCCGAAGAGAATCACGCCGAACCCCAAGACGTATCACAAACCAATCCTCCCAAGGATGGCTAGAGAGGGAATGGAGTTGTTTTAAGAGATATATTTCCTCAAAATTTTCCTCTAAGGTTGGTACTTTATTTTCTCTCTCAAAGTGAAAAATACATATGAAAACTTAAGTTTTTCACTATGAAAAACTTATATATATAGGCCACGAAATTAGTTAAGAAAATACCATATTTTCTACTTTGAAAGTGATTTGTACCATACAAAAATAATATGTCAAAAACATAATGGCCTACTCTTAAAAAAATTCACTAAGGGTTAATATTGCTTAAAAATATCTTTGGCATTTAATTAAAAGATAGAAAACAACATCTTGGCATTTTGCATTCCACATGAATCATGTCATATATATATTATTATATATTTTAAATTAATTTCGAAAATTAAAAATAAAATACCATTTTTACCCTGTGTTAAAAGTTGGGCCAATAAATAAATTAAGTCCAATATCTAATAAAGGCTTAATTTTATATTAATAAATTAAGCCCAAAATCTAATAATGGCTTAATATTATTTTTGGTAGAAAATAATTAATGAAACCCAATATCTAATAAAGGCTTAATATTATTTTTCAGCCCAAAGCCCACACTTAAATATTTTTCCAAATACTCACGTACCATTATAATGAACGACTCAAAGCCCGTTATATCTCTCTTTGATAGATACTATCTTAGTGATCCTTTTTAAGCCCGATTCTCTTGGTTCGTCTCAACCCGGCAAGGGAGGAATCCAAGAATTCAGTATGCGCCTAGCCAATCCCGCGGTACCGAATAGATCCCGTGTTGAGTACGATCTTCATCGTTTCACGAACCGACTATAGATTATCGTAGTACGTTTTAGACCCTTCACATATGTCCCGGTTGAGTGAGAGTCATGGTTACGTCAACCTCACTAACTCGACACTATGACAAATTCATGACTGATGAATTACTAAACTGCACTCCATGTCTGACTTGAGTCAGTTTATTGCTTTGGCCAAAGACTTCGTAATTTCCCGTCCCCAAATATTCATAGGACATATATCTCAATTACTAATGAGACTGTGAATCCCTCACGTCTGTCTATGCCCGGCAGTCACCCTTCATTGTCAAGACCGCATGTCGCTGCTGAGCCATGTTCTACTACCTCGAACAATGCGGGTCTAGCAAACTAGTGACAAGTCAAGACTCTGAAGTCAACTCCGTCAAAGACCCTTTGGTCTAAGGTCCACGTACACTACTATAGTCAATCAATCAATCATTGACGCCTTATCAGAGTAATAGGCCATGTGATCATCGATTACGATCGTGTCCAAATATAAGTTAATCCCCAATTCAACTTATATCAATGTTACGACCTCCCACTTCACAAGTGAATGGTTGGCACAACCATTTAGGAGTCATCAACAATAAGTCATAATCGACATTCAGTCACCCTACTGAGTCTAAGACTTATGGACTAATTTAATATCTGAGATTAATAGCTCACCTGTGCCTCCTCTCTCATCCCATGAGAATCGATAGCTAAACTCGTGTATATGGGATTTATTTATTTACCGTCTTATCAGATGCCAAATAAGAACTAAAGGTAAATAAATAATAAGCCTATAAAGGAATAATGTAAAATCACATAAAACAAATATTCCATAATTAAGTATTCAAATACAATATTTATATACATGGTGAATAATACATCGGGTAAATACAAGTGCCCTATTCATTTCATCCTCGAATGGCATTCTGAGGGCACATTCCTAACAAATAATACTGATCCGAGATGGAAGTTTTTCAAGGTTAGTGTCATATTTCAACTTTTATATATTAATTATATTTCTTTTGCAAAATCTGAGAATTGTATTGGCTTATATTATTCATTTGTCCGTCACAGGGATGTTATGGGGCTTTAGATTGGACTCATATTCCTGTAACTGTGCACAGAGGCAGAAAAACCACGGTACCGCAATCGGAAGGGTGATATTACAATCAATGTTCTTGGAGCTTGTCACCATAACATGAGGTTTACTTATGTTTTATCTGGTCGGGAAGGATCAGCGGCCGACAGTAGGGTACTACGTGATGCTATAAGTCGTGCAAAAGGGTTGAAAGTGGCAAAATGTTTTAGTCGGACTCGACACTATTTTCTTAAAATCTACATATGTCATTAGGCTATCATGTTAATTTGCTTTTTGGTATTTCAGGAACATACTATTTGTGTGATAGTAGATACATGAACGCTGAAGGTTTTTTAGCGCCGTACAGGAATGTTCGTGTTGGACCGAGTTTTCACCCAAACGAACAACTTCGAACGGATTAAAACACGCCTAATAGATCGAATCGAGAACGGTCGTGGGCTTGGTGGTGTTCTTGAGGAGACTCTCTCACTCTAATATGTTTATTTTAACTACACACAAAGCTACTGCACTATGTGCTAGGGTTTTCCTATTTATACCACAGTTGGTATATAATAGGTGGGCCTCTTGTGAAGGCCCATTACATGAATAACTAAGAACTAACCCAATTAAGAACTAGCCCAAAGTTTAATAAAGCAAATCGACAAAGATAATACATGAAATTGAACACTACAAAATATTTCCTAACAATCTCCCCCTATAGTGTTCAATCTTCAGTTCAGCGCATGATATCTTTGTGGGCATATTGGAGATCTCGATTCCTAGCAAACTCTCCCTACAAGGATATCTCCTCTTCTTGCGGAGGCATTGATGGCTCGGCTAGGACTCACTTGTTAAGATTCTCCAATCTTCTTCTTCTCGACGCCGGATTCGTCGTCTTCGAATGGAAGTTGTCTGGTTCGTCCACGAAGTTGACTCGTCTGGCTCCAGAAGAAGGTAGGCGTGGGGCGTAAAAAATGTGCCAAGGCTCCATTGAAAAGTGACTTTCAAGAGCAGGGAGCCCGGTCCTCAGAGTGGTCAGCGCAGTAGTGGCGGAATGTGGTGGATGAGATGTGCCATGGCTCCTTTGAGTGTTCCATTATGAACATAATGGCCCGACACATAAGAATGTGCGTGGAGGTAGTGGAAGCCTCCGGCGGGGCATAGTTGGTGGAGGTGGCGTGGATGATGGTTGCTGCTGATGCTGCTGTACGATCTTCAACTCATTTCTTCTCCTTTACTCCCCCTTGAGATGATCTCCGTCTTCGGGATCGTCACGTCCCGTGGGACGAGTCTGTCTCTGGTGTTGATGGTGGTGATGATGGTGTGGTGTGGTGTTGAGTGAGGCAATCAAGTGGGATTCTCAGGAGTAGCAGCAATTGGTGTTCCTCCGGGTTCAGTTTTGAACACTGGAGAGACGGAGCATCATGTGGTGGCGTAGGCGTAGGCGTGGTGGAGTGGTGTCGGTGATGGGACCTTTTCCTTCATAGATCCTCGTTGAGCGTGGCATGGAATGTGTAAGTTCCTCGCTGATTGCTATGAGTCGGGCTCCATCACGAACGGGGTAACTAACCTGACGGAGGTCACAAAGACGCTCCGTCGTCACAACATCGAAACATGTGTCCGATGTGCCGCCTGTTTGCACAGGTTAGAAAGAACCGGAGAGCCACAAAGGCTTTCCGTTCGCACGGACGATGAGACAAGCTCGTATCCGTGGCCCATCGACAGTTGTGGTGAGGGTGGCTGTCGTGGGTCTTCCGCTCTAGGTCACAAGGACGTCATCAAGCGTTCGTACAAGTTCACGAAGAACTACGGTGCGTAAGGAGTGTTTGTGTCCTAGAAAGTGGAAAATTTCGGTGGGTGAGGACACTAGACTCTATGTGAGTGGAAGAGGTGCAGTGAGAGGCGGGGCACTACATGTTCACATTGACCGTCTCCAAGTGGGGCGGTGATGGCTAACGTGGTTCCTCTTGTGCGAATGAAACAACTATCTGCGAAAGGATAGCTGAGTGGTTGGGGGGTTAATTGCGCAGTTGGACCAGATGCCGCGACTTCTACTCGGGAAACGAACGAGTCGAGTCGTCTCCTATACCTATGGGCGAGGTCCGGTTATGGTGAGATATGATAGAGGAGTGCGATCATCTCGTCGTTGGTTCGCAACTCCTGCAAGCGACTTACGTCATCCTCCCGAGATCGTTGATTGGATCTTTGTGTGGAGAAGAATGTCGCGCGACCTAGACCTAGACTAGAGAGGCTAGGGTAGGCTCGTTCCTGGGTTAGGATCAGGGGGGTTTCACTGATCCATGGAACTATGGTGGCGTGGCAGGATCGCGTTGAAAGGCGACCACGAGTGATGTCGACGAGGGTGGCCCAAAACTGTTGATCAGACACTTCGGAGACTCGTCAGGTGGTGGTGGTGAGGGCGTAAAGAGGACCACGGTGGCTTAGGACGTCTCCATGTAGCGCACCATGGTGGAATGGATGGCAGTGAGTGGACGGTGGAGTCTGGTACAAGAGATCCACATCGCCTAAGCATCAAGATTGGATGGCGCGCCCACTGATGGTTGGTTGAACTTTTGTCAACCCTTCTTTGTAGGTCCGGGTTCTGCACGGATTTGTACAGAAGTCATGATGGTTGCTCGCTTCTCTGACATCCCTTCTTGCACGTGGAGCAACCCGTGTAACGTGCATGATGGGGTTGGTTGCTCGCAGTGCATACCGGTCATGAATGTGGAGCAACCCATGTACCATTCATGCCGGGGTGGTTGCTCACGTCGTGTACCAGTCAACTATGTGGAGCAACCCGGGTACCATACATGCTGGGTGTGTGAATTGGCATTTGGAAATTCCGCTTCGAAAAGTTTGGGGTGACCTAAACTTTTTCTATAATGTGCCAATACCGTCCTAGGTCGATCGTTGGGTACGGTGATCGTTGCCGCGTTTTGGATTTGCCTTCAAAAATTTCACAAAAACGTCATCTATACCGAAAATTTTGGGGCCCGGAAAATTTATTTCGAAAATTTTAAAGAAGTGTAAAAAAGAAGACAAGTCCAATGGGCTTAGAAAATTTTTCTCTATCCATGTTTTTTTTTCAATTTTTTTTTCAATCGAGGGAGGGTGGGGCAGAAATTTTTGGTGGTCAAAAACGTTTAAGTGTATTTTTTAAAGAGTGATTTTGCAGGATTTGAAGCTAAAAGATGGGTTTGGATCAAGTTTAAATTTCTCAGACTTTGAAAGTTTCTCAGGTTCGAAAATTTTGTCAATTTTGCAAAATTTCTCGATTTGAAAAAAATTTCTCAGTTTAGCAAAATTTCTTGGATTTGAAAAAATTTCTCAGTTTAGCAAAATTTCTCGGGCAGCGAAAGTTTCTCAGGTTGATAAAATTTCTCGGGCAGTGAAAGTTTCTCGGCCAGCGAAATTTTCTCAGGCAAAATTTATCGGCTAAGAAATTCTCGGCCTGCAAAAAAAAATTTCTCGGTTTCGAAATTTCTCACCTGAGAAAAAAAAATTTCTCGGATAGAAATTTCTCAACATGAGAAAGGAAATTTCTCGGTTTCGAAATTTTTCAACCTAAAAAAAAATTTCTCGGTTTCGAAATTTCTCAGCCTGAGAAAAGAAAGTTTCTCGTATTCGAATTTCTCAGCCTGAGAAAGAAAGTTTCTCGGTTTCGAAAAAGTTTCTCGGTTACGAAATTTCTCAGCCTGAGAAAGAAAGTTTCTCGGTTTCGAAATTTCTCAGCATGAGAAAAAAAAAAATTCTCGGCTATGAAATTTCTCGGCCAAGAACAGTTTACTGTTGCAAAGGCTTCGCGACTTTTACCAGAAAAATGGCTCGTTTTCGCTCAAATCTCACTCAAAATCGACGAAACTTGTTCCAAAACTTCAGAAAAACATTCCTAAACACATAATCAACCTTTGGGATGTCTAAAAACAACAAATCGAGGTCGAAATCGCCCAAAACTGAAAGTGACGAAAAGTATTTTTTCAAGCAATTTTCACTCAAATCTTGCTCAAAACACGCAAATCCGGTTGCGTTGGGCTCTGATACCAATTGTTGGACCGAGTTTCACCCAAACGAACAACTTCGGACGGATCAAACACGCCTAATAGATCGGAATCGAGAACGGGCGTGGGGCTTGGTGGTGTTCTTGAGGAGAACTCTCTCACTCTAACATATGTTTATTTTAACTACACACACACTACTGCACTATGTGCTAGGGTTTTCCTATTTATACTACAAGTTGGTATATAATAGGTGTGGGCCTCTTGTGAAGGCCCATTACATGAATAACTAAGAACTAACCCAATAAGAACTAGCCCAAAGTTTAATAAAGCAAATCAACAAAGATAATACAATGAAATTGAACACTACAAAATATTTCCTAACAGTTCGGTACCATTTAGATGCGTGGAGTAATGGGAGATTTGCTCCTCAAAATTATAAGGAATATTTCTATATGATTCATGGAAGGCTCGCAATGTGGTAGAACACAGCTTTGGATTGCTAAAGAAATGTTGGGCTATTTTGAGGTCCCCGTCCTTTTATCCAATAAAGACGCACGGACGAATCATCATGGCTTGTTGGTTGCTTCACAACTTTATCCGGAATGAAATGAAGGATGACCCTATAGAGGCTTTGGATGAGTTGAACGATGAAGAAAACAAGTAGTTAGTCTTGAAAACACAATACCGAGCACATTACCAACGTCGGCACCTCAACTGAGTGGTCTAATTGGAGAGATCAATTAGCTGAATCATGTTTCAAAGAGTGGAGACTTGTTAGGCGTGTTGACAATAGATTTTGGGATCGCTTGTGTTATTATAGAGAACGCATCTTGGTGGTTGTCATAGACAACATTTTGTTGACTCATGTCATCGTAGACCACTTGTGCTTGTTTGTTGTTCTAATGCTATTCACACAGTGTTTGTTGTTTGATATTTTTTGTCATGAATAAGACTTTTTTCTTGTGTGGCAACGTATGTTCAAAACATGTTTAGATTTGTGGATTCATATTGAACATATTAGTTTAAGGTTTGTGCTTGTTGTTGGCTCTTTTTATGACATACACATGAACTTTGTATTACTAAGATACTTGTTTAACAAAGACCTTGATGGTGACATGTATTTTGATTGGTGTATATTGCAGAATCATGGACTCGTCTAGTTGGTCCAAATCCGTTAGCAATGGTACGAAGGTTGATCCACGAACTCGTTGAGCGTGGACACCAACAAGAAGTCGCATTGATAGCAGGGCTGAAGGAGATTATTACTGAAGGTTGGAGAATAGAAAATGGCTTCAAAACTGGATATTTGAAAAAATTGGAGGACAACCTTAGAAAAGCAATTCCCGGAACAGAGCTGCGCGCTATGCCACATATCAATTCAAGGTTGACCACTTGGAAGAAACACTATTCCTCTTTATCGTCAATGATGTGTCTATGACTGGTATAGGATAGGAATGATACAATAAAGATGACAGACGTGCATGAAGACCAAGTATGGGAAGACTATGTTAAGGTGCGTGAAATTACATATGGTTAGATTTACGTACATCAAGAGTATTAACGTGATGTAATCCATTGTTTTGTTCTCATATAGAAAGATCCCACTGCTAAGCTCATGCGCTACAAAAAATGGCCATATTATGCAGATTGGATTGAAATATTTGGTAAAGCTCGTGCATCGGGAGAACACGCGGAAGATTATATTGATGTCGTGAACGTAATAGATTTGGAAACAAACACCGCGCTTGGAAAGAGTCCATCGCCGAACTCTAATCAAGGAAACGATGTTATTGATGAGTCAGGCGACTCACAAAGGTCTGTAGCTGGTGGATATTCCAAAAGCAAGAAGCGTGCACGTTCTAAGGGAGGCTCTTCGGACGCTGTTCTTGACATGATTGAAATGTTAAAGCGCTTTTGCGCTAATGCAAATGAAACCCTTCGTGAAGTAGCTGGCCAAATGGGATATGAGTTTGATGTTAGCAAGGCTAGGAAGGATGTGTTTGCTGTGGTGGATGCTATGGAAGGATTGTCCGAGCATGAAAAATTTGATGTATCAACTTTATTGGTTACAAACACCGAAGAACTTGAATTTTTTTCAGCCGGCAGACAAAAAAGGCGTTTGCACAGTGGGTTTTGGCTCGTGGACCTTCTTCTCGTGGGAGTTAATAGGCCTGCTTATAGTGTTTGTATCAATTTGCATGTTGTTTTGTCATTTTTTGTCAAGATTATGTATGTTGGCCAACTTTGTTGTTGTATTGGCTCAAGTACTTTGTGATGATATTATGAAATGTAATCGTGTTTTAGACCATGTCTATAACTGATAAATGAATTTTATGCTATAATTTATACTCTTTATAATAGCATTATCAGTTGATATTAATATAAATTTCTTCGAATATTATGCTTTTACATTTGTATTGCATATTCGACAGATATTGGAGAAAAGAACTACAACCGAAAATTCGGGCGTAAAACAAAGAGGAACGATTGAGCCAAACATCGGCCCAAAATCAATTGGGAGAGTAAAACTCAGCCAATTGAAGCCCAACCCATGATAGAGTTAAATAGGTACACAAATGTATATTATACAACCAAGTGATGATCGCTAGAGAAGAAAGGTAAAAGAGGAAAAGAGACAAAGAGATCTACGATGGAGACTTGCAAGAAAAAGAAAAAAATCGGCTCACATAGCTCAAGAAAGAAAAAATCACGATGAAATCTTGCGCAGTCCTTGAGCAGACAAAAATGATCTTGCGCAGTCCTGGAGCAGACGAAAATTTATTAAGTGATCTCTATAAAAGGGGATAGCTAAACGATTGAGAGAGGAGAGACCCACCAATGTTTATGTATTCTGTTTTGGGGCAGTGAGCAGCGGTCGTAAGCACCAGCGAAGAGCGAGCCCGAACTACCTTTGAGCTGTACCGTGAACGGCTGGTCTGCACCGTGGGGCAGGCGCCGTACTAAGGAGTAGCAACGTGGTTGTGCTGTGTCTGGCCTGTGTGTACGCTGTGGATCGAGGAAGTTGAAAAGGATAGCAAGAAAAGGAAAACCTGCACGCCCACCACTTGTTAGATATAAGTCCTCAAAGAAGGATTAACCGCGGAGCCGAACTTCAGGGAAGAAACATGTTTTTCTATTTATTATTTGCGCTCCTCGTTGTTTTAGTATTTCATATGAGTGGCTAAATCCCGTAGTATTTGAGATTAGATGAACCTCAAGATCGTACGTATGTGATTATTGATATGCTTTTTATTATGACTCGGTTACGATTTATGCTATTGTTTTGATTATGTCAATGTGGTCGAAATAATTGTTGGGAAATCGAACGCTACGCTTGAGAGAGGGGCGACGATTAGACCACTCATAAACGAGCGGAATAAACTCATCGCTAGAGATAGGTTGAATGCCAAATTAGAGTCAAATCTAATAGCAGGATTCATCGTTATTTATTGCGGTCTGAATTAAGTAAGTTAGGGAAGTCTGCCCAGCTATTTAAGACGTAGACTAGTTGTTACGAGTCGAAACGAGTAAGCGCAGTTTCGCCCAATCGTAGAAACCCATATACATACCATAGGAATCCTCAATGTCTAATAATTATGTAGAGTATTGATTTTAAATTGTGCTTGTTACATTAGTTGTTCTTGTAATTGGGGCTTTATTATTAGTCCATAGTTTAGGACTAGTTTGATATTTATACCGAGTTTGTTTGGTATAAATAGCTGTAAAAACATTGTGCTTAATGCAGAAAATTAGAGGATTGATCCGAAAGGCTTGCAATTCAATTTCTAGAGAGAGAAAAAACAGTAACTTTCTCACTCTACTCGAATTCTCTCTCTCGTTCTTCAAATGAGTTTTCGATCGAATCTTATTGATTATCATTATCGTCGAATTACTTTGAATTCTTGCCTAGGATCTTAGAATTGTTAATCGTAGGACCTAACAATTGGTATCAGAGCAGATTCGTTCTGTTTTGAATAAAAAATTGTTAGATTTGGATCGAAAACTTAATTCTGTTCACTGTCATCGAAGAACAGTTTGGCGCGAAATCTCTTTTCGATCCAATAGCATAATTCTGTGCCTAATTGACTTGAATTTGATGTTTCTTTGCCCGTTCAAGTGTCAAATGTTGATTGCGATCAAATCCGTAGCTGTTTGAACTTCGTGTTTGGATTAAATCGATTTTGTGAGTTACTGTTTGCGTAGAACATGAAGAACACTTCCTGATTTTGATCAAATTCGACATATTGTGCTTCATAACGTGTTTAATTGCGTGTTCGTGCGTAGTTAGTAATCGATTGCGAGCAATTACCTGAAAGTTCAGTGTCTAATTCCTTGTTTTTGCTTGAATCTGTGATAATTGTATTCTGTGATTTTTCTCGATCGTTCTAATTTTTATCGCTAGGTTTTGCGATTGGATTAATTTCTCGATCGAAAAACTTGGCGCAATAATTTTCTCGGTCAGAATACGAAGTCGGTGCTAAATTCGTCAACACTAGAAACGATTTTAGTTAGAAATATTTCTCGAGTATTATTCAGCGAAAATCTTTTTCGAGGGAGACCAATTTTGACTTTGCACGCGTAAAAACTCTCTCTCGAGAAACATTTTCGGTCAGACATTTAAAGTTTGACCAAGCTAAAAATCATTTACACGCTAGAAACTTTTCCAGTCAACCGATTTATTTTGACTTGTCGAGAAACTTACTAACGTACTGTTTCTTTACGATCGAAATAAATTCACGATCCGGATTTTTTCTCGACCGAACGATTTTGGGCAATTTATTTCGCTCGAAAAGTATTTCACTGACAAACTATCTCGCACGTAAACAGTACACACGATATTCTATTTCGACGAAATTATTTTTGATCAAACTTTAAAGATTGAATCGAAAATAATTCTCGATCTATTTTTCGAATCAAACGCTAATAACGAATTTTGTCACTTGTGAAGCACATTACATCATCTTCAAACATTCAAAACACTTAACGAAGATCCTTCAACAACTCAACTACAAAACAAAATGGATGCATACTCGCTCGGAAATGACAACCGTCCACCGATTTTGCAACGAGGCCAATATACCGTGTGGAGAAGCCGCTTCCTCAATTTCGTCGCTCTAAAAGATCAAGCCGAGAATTTACTGAAGTCACTAGAAGAGGGACCCGCACAGTTTTGGGTACATGTCCCCGGTGACGAAACGGCAACTCCTCAAATTCCCGCATCTAGGCGACTGAAGGAGCCTAGGGAGTACACAATCGAGGAGAGGGCTCGAGCTAAGGCTGATCTAGTGGCCATGAACACCCTCATGCAGGGCATCCCCAACGACATATACCGACAGATTGATAGCCTTTCATTGGCTAAAGGAATGTGGGATGAACTGCATAGGATGATGCAGAGGACGGAAGTTGGCATAAAGGCCAAAAAGGCGAACATTCTCACCGCTTACGACTCCTTCAAAGCAAAGCCTGAGGAGAGTCTATACGAGATCTACCAAAGATACCTCACTCTTCTCAACGAGATGAGGAAGATAGAGATCACGAAGACCAACATGGAGATAAACATCAGATTTCTATCTTCTCTGCCCGCGGAATGGAAGAAAATATCCACTCAGATTCGACAAAATAAAGATCTAGAGGAGTTGGATGTCCATGCCGTATTTGACAATCTCGCACAGCATGAGGATGATATAAGCGAGATTCTCAAGGAGCAGAAAGGCAAACTGAACGAAGACACTGTTGCCTTAGTCTCGGAGAAGAGGAGCTCAAGATCAAGAAAGGAAAAGACCGTTAGGCCTCCTTCACCTTCAGAGTCAGAAGAAGAGTCGGACTCCGACGTTGAGCCAAATCTGAAAGCACTAGGAAAGTAGTTAGCTCTCATAGGACAAATGATGAGCAAGAAGTACTTCAAGAAGAAGTCGTCAACCTCAGCCAACCGAATTCGGACTACAAGCTCTAAAAACAAAGAACGTGCACCAGAGAGCTCCGATGTCAAGAATCCTAAGGAGGCTAACAAATGCTTCAACTGTGGCAAGCGAGGTCACTTCGCCAGAGAGTGCACTCTTCCGTAGAAGAGAGATGCCAACTACTACTCCAGGAAGCTCCAATTGACGAAACAGAAGGAAGCTGGAGTAGCTCTCATGGCCGAACAGGACCAATGGCTCGAGGACACGTCGAGTTCTGAAGAGAGAATTAGCTCTCATGGCCCGTCTCGACAATGAATCAGACGCCGGAACATCAAATCGTACGGACGACGACAACGCATCCACTTCGTCACAAGAGGTAGTCTCTTCTTCCACATTATTGACCATGTTAGATTCATATAAAAAACAATATGCTAACATGAAACGTGAGCAGAAAAGTATTAAAGAAGTAGAGGATAAACTTGCGAGATCACATGAGAAGATAAATAGTCTCGAATCAGAACTTAGGAGCTCTAGTGCAAAAATAGATGAACTTACTAAGAGCCTACATTCTAGAGAGACTAGTCAACCTCAACTAGGACAACAGAGCGAAAAGATTAAGGAATTAGAAGATAGGCTAGCAAATAACTACAATTGCTTGGTTAGAAATCTCAACGAGAAAGCCATTTAAATTGTAGGATAACCGAAGCTACCTCTAAGATCACTAACATAGAAGCTCAATTAGAAACATCAAATGCTAAGCTTAGTGAGCTTAGTAAGGATCTAGACGCCTGTCAAGCTGTTAAACTAACGGTGGAAAATAACTACGCTCTCCTAGATGAGGAACGCAAGAAACTATAGGCAAAAGTAAAGAAATTAGACGATATAGTTACGCGTAGGGGACAATCCGAGCAAACAATATTTCTAAATCAGCCAAAGGATGTAGATTTCTATAATCCAAAGGATGGCTTAGGTTTCACTAACCCACGTGTTTACAAAAGAAAGAAATATACGATGCTAAACACATGAGCTTAGGACTAACCTCTCTTAGAAATTTTTCTGAATCGTCGTATGAAAATACTTTCGATTCATCCATTAGACAAGGCTCACATGGTCCAGAAATCCCCTTTGACTACAAAGAACTAAATGAAAGAGACAAAAATAGGAAAGAATCTCTAACACCTGTCTGCAATTTAGTTCAAGTTCTACCTCCTCACTCTTAAACACACCACGAGGAAGTTAAGCCGTTAATTATAAAAATTCTCTCTACAAACCCCCTATCATAAAACAAATAGAGGAGTCACAGGCAAAGCTAGATAGAGAACGAGATTTCGAAGCTGAAAAGAAAAAATTCTTTAAGGAGATGGAAAATCTCAAGGCTTCCTCGTCCTCCCAAACTACCTCTCACGCTATTACAAAAGCGTGAAAATTGAAAAATCGCCTTTGAAAGATAAAAATTGTAAAAATAATTCTGTTAAAAGTGCTATGACTAATTTTACTTTACCTACGTTTACAGGGAGCGTAGCGTCAGCACTAAATACAAAGGCGAGAGTGTCTAGCACTAAGATAAAGAAGGAGCCACTAGATTTAAATGTTTCTGAGCATGTTACTCCTTCTGTTACAATAAAAGAAACTCGTAGAAATAAAAGAGCTATTTCCACGTTTAAGATAGTTGCTTCTACTTGTTCACTTCAGCGGATCACCTTTAGAAGCAACAATTTCGAAATAGGCTCTACTTCAAAAATTAAATTAATCATTCTGAAACAAATGCCACTAGGAAGACTCGCAGGAAACAAGATCCAGCCATAAAGAAAGCTTATCGCGCTGTACATGCTTGTACTCACCTAAGGTATCCCGTGGAGATTAATCCCCCAAGCACCTTAGAAGATTACATCAAGAAAAGATCTTTCCCTCAACCAAACCTAGCAAAGCATTTGTACGTGCTGAAATTAACCTTCCCTGCAAGGTTCAACCCAAATGGGTTCCTAAATCTTCGCCTAGGACGACAAAAGCCGTAAAGGCCAAGTCACCTAAAGAGGTCAACCCAAACCCACTTCTCCGAAAGTGGAACGGGTTATCAAAACTCCCTCAAGTAATAATTTAGGAACCATATCAGAACCAAAAAATTCTGCTAATCTGAGAGGACCCATGTTTAAATGGGTACCTAAAGCTCTCTAATTTGTTTTTGCAGATCCATCATGTGTGGTACCTTGACTTTGGTTGCTCCACACACATGACGGGAAATCAAGAGCTGCTGAGCAACTACAAAGACCAGCCAAACGGCAAAGTCAGATTTGGAACAACGATTCAGCCCCGATTCTAGGACTTGGGGATATCATTCTGAAGAATCTGACTATAAAAGATGTCTCATACATCGAAGGCCTCCGCCATAACTTGTTCAGCATAGGCCAGTTCTGTGACAAAGGGTTCCAGGTGGTCTTTTATGCTGACCGGTGCAGAATTTTGGACAGTCAGGACACAGAACTCCTCTATGGACTTCGAAAATCAAATCTTTACACGATCAACCTGATGTTCGTGCGGCCCTCGAAAGCTGTATGCCTCATATCTCAGATTGACTTATAGAGGAACAACTTATGGCATCAACGACTCTTATCTAAATATGAAAGCTCTCCAACGTCTTTCTACGAAAAAGTTGGTTCATGATCTGCCAACTATACTACTACAAAGGGAGCATCAGTGTTCGGCATGCCAATTAGGAAAAATGAAGCGAGCATCCCATCACGTCAAGCAAATTGCGTCTACATCTCGACCATTGGAACTAATCCACATGGATCTCTGTGGGCCGATGCAGACTCAGAGCATAAATGGAAGAAAGTACGTGCTAGTGATCGTCGATGACTACTCTCGCTACACTTGGACAAAGTTCCTCCGAACCAAAGATGTGACCGGTGACTTGATTATTAATATTGTGAACACCACTCAGAACTTGCTGCAGCAGACTATCCAAGTCATTCGAACAGACAATGGCACTGAGTTCAAGAACAGACGTCTCAGTGAATTTTATCAGAAACTTGGGATAAGTCAACAATTCTCAGCCGCAAAACACCTCAACAATATGCGGTCGTTGAAAGGAAAAATCGAACCATAGTGGAAGCAGCTCGGACAATGCTGATTCATTCCAGACTTCCACACTTTCTATGGGCTGAAGCAGTTAATACCGCTTGTTTTACTCAAAACAGGACGGTGGTTCACAAAAGGTTCAACAAGACTCCGTACGAGATTGTGAATAATAGAGTAGCCAACGTGCTAAGTTCGACCTAAAGCATTCGAAGCGACTTTCGTCGGGTATTCTTCAACCTCGAAAGCGTACCGAGTATATATCAAGTCCAACCACACAATCAAAGAAAGCTACAACGTCACCTTCCACGAAGTGGCGGAGATGGCTTCTGGTCAAGCCAGTCCAGGACCCGTGCTTAACCCGATGGCTCCTGCACACCTCAGTTCAGGACCCGTATCCAACCAGATAGCTTCTGAATATAACAGTTCAGAACCTGTTTTCACTGGTGTGTTGGCACAAAACCAACAGAAGATGGCAACAACTTTGAATTCAACATCATAAGAAGCATTAAGACTCGCATTAGACGATCTGGACTCTCTCTTCGAGCCCGTATATCGGTCACACACAGCTACACCTATAGTGGATTCTCCACCTGACGAGACCGATGTACCTAGTACTTGTCACGTCCCTACCTCACCTGATTCAGATTTGCCACAGGATAACGAAGAACCTACAATGGTTACTGAGGAAGAATCATCAGAGACGATCGTTCCAAGTGCAGAAGTGGAACTTCCTCAAACAATTGAACAATCGGAGATAATTGGAAATCTAGAACCACAACTGGCTGACGTATCTTCCTCAGCCCTGCCTCATGAGCACAAGTGGACTAGATCCCATCCGGTTTATCAGATAATTGGCGATCTTTCGAGCGGAGTAAGGACACGTCGTCAGCACAATCTTTTCAGCTGCTTCTTAAGCCAAAACGAGCCTACTAAAGTAGCAGACGCACTACGAGACCCGGATTGGATAATTGCGATGCAAGAAGAAATTCATCAATTCGAACGTCTTCAAGTGTGGACCTTAGTACCCCGTCCACATGGGAAAATAATTATCGGAACCAAATGGGTATTCAAGAATAATAAGAATGAAGATGGTGAAGTGATCCGGAACAAAGCAAGGCTAGTTGCGAAGGGCTACAATCAACAGGAAGGCATCGACTACGATGAGACATATGCTCCTGTTGCCCGAATCGAAGCTATCCGCCTTCTCCTGGCTTATGCGGCTCACAAAGACTTCAAAGTCTATCAGATGGATGTTAAGACCGTATTTCTCAACGGCGTGTTAAAAGAAGAAGTCTACGTCGCTCAGCCGGAAGGCTTCGTTGATCAAGAACATCCCGATCACGTCTATCGATTGGACAAAGCTCTCTATGGACTAAAACAAGCCCCACGTGCTTGGTACGATGTCTTGAGTGAATTCCTCGTGAAGTCTGGATTCATATGAGAAACGATAGACACAACCCTCTTCATCAAATGGCAAGACAAAGATCTGATGGTCGTTCAAGTATACGTCGACGACATCATCTTCGATCAACTAATCCACGGCTTTGCACGAAGTTCGGAGATCTAATGAAAAGCATGTTCGAGATGAG
Source organism: Craterostigma plantagineum (assembly GCA_027422505.1). Taxonomy (NCBI): domain Eukaryota; kingdom Viridiplantae; phylum Streptophyta; class Magnoliopsida; order Lamiales; family Linderniaceae; genus Craterostigma; species Craterostigma plantagineum. The sequence goes on from JAPQWV010003170.1 coordinate 19,982, forward strand.
TCACATGGGAGAGATGCAGTTCTTTTTAGGGCTACAAATCAGGCAACTCGAAGATGGGATTTTCATCAGTCAGACAAAATACATGAAGGATATTCTGAAGAAATTCCATCAAGATCAGAGCAAGCCTCTTAGCACTCCTATGTCACCAAGCTGCAAGTTGGATGCCGATCCCTCTGGAAAACCGGTCGATGTCACACTATATCGCAGTATCATTGGATCTCTTCTCTACCTCACTTCGAGCCGGCCAGACATCATGTTTGCCACGTGCTTATGTGCCCGGCTTCAAGCCGATCCCATATGCTCGCGGTCAAAAGGATTCTGCGTTACCTTAAGGGCACTTCTACCCTCGGACTATGGTATCCAAAGGGTACGAACTTCAATCTTATCGGCTATACTGACGCTGATTATGCAGGTTGCCGAATGGACAGGAAAAGCACGTCCGGTGGCGCTCAATTTCTAGGCGACAAGCTGGTCTGCTGGTCATCCAAAAAGCAGAACTGTGTGTCAACTTTGACGGCCGAAGCGAAATACGTGGCTGCCGCCAGTTGTTGCTCCCAGATGCTGTGGATGCGGACTCAGCTTCGCGACTGTGGGTACAATTTAAATAATATACCCATATATAGTGATAGTCAAAGTGCCATCGCTATTACCTGCAATCCGGTTCATCACTCACGCACAAAACACATAGACATTAAATATCACTTTATCAAAGATCATGTAGAGAAAGGCACCATAGATATGTATTTCGTGAACACGGAGTACCAACTAGCCTACATTTTCACCAAGGCATTGGATGAAAAACGATTCCAATTCCTTGTCGGAAAGTTAGGCATGTTGAATCGTCCGTAGTATGTGCATTACCTGATCTTCTGTGCTACAAAATGTTCTATGCTATGTGTTTTCTTTGCTTATATGCTATATCTTGCGTGAACTAAATAAAAAAAATTAAATAAGTCAAAAAAATATAATAAAATATACATATATAAAGGGGGATGAAGAAATTCTTTAGGATGCTTTGATCTAAAGTCACTTAGAATTTTACCCCGACTTGCGATCGATTTAATTGCTTAATTTTGTCAGTCTAAGTCGCATTCTTGTGTCTAAAGGTCATTAGGTTGCTCCACTAAACACAAAGCCACTATACATACGTGAGGTCTCAAGCCTGTTCATTTCTTTCCTTGGATCTATTTCTCGAGTGAGTCACACATCAATTGCTTGTCTTAACTAGTGATACTTGGCTTCATACTCACCTTGCCTCAGATCCTTAGGAAAATGATAAGGGCGCTTAGGTTATTCCTCAATCGGCCTTATAAAATTTTTTTTCCTCTTACTCATTGGCCCTTAGTCATCCAATTTGAGCCTTCTCCGACGTCCTTTTCTTCCTTTGAATCTCATTCTCAGCCTTCAACCGTATTCTATACTCTTCGGATGGTTATTCAAACGAAAAAAGGAGGGGAGGAAATAAGGAGGATGATAACAAACGAAGGCATTGCTCAACGCGCAAAATCAAACCAAAGGAACCTGCCTTCCGACTATCTCTTATAAGGTGGCATGGATCCTGCTGTGAACTTCTCCAGCGATAATCTCGTACGCTCGTCAGAACGACTGGAAAGAGGAGCACCACGAAGTGAACTTCTCCAACGATGCTCTTATATCGGGAAACGAGAAGAGGAGCGCAGCCTCGGGTACGAATTCCATAACCGTGAACTTTTCCAAATAGATACTCTCTGAAACCTCTCCAGGGATTAAGAGAAGAGGAGCACGGTATCGGACCGAGAACCAACAAGAAGAACTTCGCCTACGATAATCTCCTATAGCCTCGTGGCGAAGCGGAGCTTCAGCTTGAGCATAGCATAAAAAGGGATAATTCTTAAAAGAAAAAGAGGGAGGAAAGATCGAAAAAAAAAGAAGACGCCGGAAAACAAAAGGAGACGGACGTAGAAATGGAAGATGACGAAGAGATAAGCTCACTTTCCTCTAAATTCCTTCCCTTCTAAGTCCTAGCCAAACTAAAACCCTTACAACCTTTGATTCCAGTCGACGGTCTCTCGGTTAGGTGAAATGATTAAAAATGCCTCGATCACAGGTAAATTGACTCAAAATTTAACTTGAGTGATATAAATATAAAAATCCCAAGTTAGAAATAATTGAGTGCAAGAGCGAACCTAGTAAGAGTTGTCGAAATAGACCAGTCTATGAACTTAGGACTTTAGTTTGCGACATGACCTGACGGCATTTTCTTCTTTCAAATGTCTCGTAAATTTTAGGCGTAACGATTGGTCGAAGCAAAATAATCTGACCCCAAACATAAAAGAAAAATTTATATAATAATTTTTTTTTCTCATACATATATATATATATATATATATAGAAAAATAATAATTTTTAAAAAATTTCTCAGAACAAATATATATATATATATATATATATATATATATATATAAACAACTAGTATATACATATGTATATATTCATGAATGAAAATTTTAATTTTATTGCCAACTTGATATCAAATCGAAGCCCTTTCTCGTTGTCTATACATCACGTAGGGTCGTTGTAATCCACCTTTGTACCAATATAGTGGCACCAGTACCACACACACTCTCCCATGATTCTTATCAAGAAATATGCAAGCCATATCATTATATAATTTAAAAATTTGCAATTATTGTATGTTCCTCTACGTCATATGACATGCCCCCTCCTTCCCTGGATTTTAACATTCATCATCTAATTAAATATATTGTCATGCTCCATGACCATCGTTTAGTTGAAGTCAAATATATATCGTGTTTTCAAACTTAATGAAGTTAATCAATAACATACAAAAATAAGAACAAATGATACTTTGTTAAATCGTTGAGTTCTCACCATACTGCAGAAAACTGGTATGTGACGAGTCTCATTTTTTTAGGTAGTATTAGTGTCGGATTTTCGCTACGCAGAAGACCCGTCTAACAAAAGGTTTTTCCTAAAATACTATATTATAACAAGATTAATTTACATAGTCATATTCTATACAAAGGCCATAGCCCCAAAAGTCAGAACCCTAACGCAGCTCCACAGGTCTTCATCCATGTACCGCCCCGTCCTCAAAAGTCCGTTGGGCACCGCCACCAGCAGCCTCAGTCTTGACTCGTATCAGCGTCAGACTCAATACCTACCAAGGGCGGAGCCAGCTCACGCCTAGGGTAGGCACTTGCCTACCCTGAAATTATTTTTTTTACCTATATATATATTCTATGGGTTATTTTATCAAAATATCTATAGGCCACTGTGAATTGTGATCGTGAGAATTGCAATTTGGCCTTTTGAAGTTTAGGCTTGTTGATATTTTTGAGATATTAAATAATGGTGTCCAATTCATTTGGGCATTTTTACTAGATGTGAGTAGTAAATAACCTAAGCCCAATAATGAATGTTGTGAAATAATTAATTCGTTGTCGGCAGTGGCCGGTGGCACAAAGAGAGCACTTTTGTTTGATGGCTGTTTTCCCAACTCAAATACATCATCTGATATTTTGAAATAAGTTAAATGATTAGGAAAAGCCCATTTCATTCTTATCATAGTTCACATTGTCGGGTGATTTTTATTACATATTATATTATTATTTCGTCTTAAAATTTACTTAATTTTTTTGCCCACCCTAAAAATTATCTTCTAGCTCCGCCCCCGATACCTACAACAAGTAAACAAGATTTGCCCAGTAGGTGAATAAAATGCATGAATGCACGTGTCCACTCAATCCCAATTCAAGTTTCTCGCATGTCAATGCACACTCTTTCTTTTCCCACATCTCCAACTCATATCACTCAATACAGGGACCTAGGTTAGACTCGACACCTCGCGCACCTATAACGTAAAAGTAGCCTATGCTAGCAGTGTTCTGACGTTCACGCAACTACCCTGCTAGGTCACTCCTTCCGTAAGCGGTAGCCTACGGTGACAGCGTTTTGACGTTCATACAACTGTCCTGTCAGGTCGCTCCCTCCGTTGAAATAATACAAGCACAACGGTTTTGCACCTCGGGACGTTCATGCCCGAGTAGACAAATCGATCACGCCTGTCTGCCGTCAGGTGTCATACGAGTAATAACCTCGACTCCTCAACGAGTCACAAATCACAATCATCCCAATCTACCCCCTCGTCGATATGTCAAACCATCACTGTCTCAATACGGTGGAAACATCTCTCAACCTGGTATGATATGCATATGCCATGCATATGCATGAAAATACATGAAACGTACGTAAAACACGTAAGTCATCGAACCAGATAAAAGTGCATAAATATCAAATACACATTTACGTGTTGTAGATGAATGATTCACCTATCTCTGATACAGTTAGTCAAGAAATCTGGTAAATCTCTAATATTCTGGACCTCTTACTTCGAAAGTCAGATTTTCGAATCACTAGCTCTTATGTTGTGAGATTCTTGTTTTGCCTAGAACACTCTCAGTTCGAAGTTCATATATGGTAAAATGAGGGCTTTCTCTCTTGAACGTTCATAATATGTCAGATAAGTATCAATTATCTAAAGGGTCAATTGTATTTCAGGCCCTACTAAGAGTTTTAAGCAGGAATCAGGCCCTCTTTACATTTTAAGTAGGGAGAAGGACCCAAACAATATTTTGGTTAGGGATAAAGACCCATTCAGACGGAAAAGACTTTTGTACCCTTATTTTTTTCTGAAATTACATCAAATCGATTTCAGTACCAGAAATCCTAAAATCCGATTCCCCCCTTTCATCGAGAAAAGCCGACGAAATTTCAGGCCCTCTTTACACCCTTAATCGACGAATCTTGCGATGGCGAAGAAGAAACCCGTTAATCGCCAAGAAATTGGCCGGAAGAAGATTGCTGGGAAGAAGAAAGTTGATGGGAAGAAGCGCGGCGTCGATCGCGGAGGAATTGGCCGGAAGAAGGAGAATATAGTTGCTGGGAAGAAGAAAGTCGATGAATCGAGTGAACGGCGTCCAGCAGGCATATGAAGTCGATGAATCGAGTGTTTAGCACAGTGTTTTGAATGATGGCTCAGCTTTTGGAAGGATGTTAACAGTTCAGGTCATCTGCTTCTGTTTTTACTCGTTTTGAACTAGTTCTATTTCATACCACATCACAGTTAAATTATACCACATAAGTTTAATTTGGTACCACATCACATATAAATTATATCACTTAAGTATATTATGATACCAATATATACTCCACTCGTACCAAAAATAAGAACATTACAGAAACTTATATGGCCGGAAAAATAATTTCTTTACACGATACCACATCACATGTAAACTATACCACTTCATTATAATATGGTACCAATATATACTCCACTCGTACCAAAAAATAAAACATTACAGAAACTTATATGGCCTGGAAAATAATTTATTTACACAATACCACATCGCATGTAAATTATACCACTTCATTATAATATGGTACCAATATATACTCCACTCGTACCAAAAAATAAGAACATTACAGAAACTTATATGGCCGGAAAAATAGTTTCTTTACATAATACCGCATCACATGTAAATTATACCACTTAGTTATAACATGTAAACTGTACCACTTCAGCATGATTTAATACCAATTTATACTCCTTTCATACCAAAATATAAGAATATTCTAGAAGCTACATGGGCCAACAGTGAATATGCCTCTCCATCTTTATGTAATACCACATCACGTGTAAACTGTACCACTTCAGAATGATTTCGTACCAATTTATACTCCTTTCATACCAAAATATAAGAACATTCCAGAAGCTACATGGGCCGACAGTGAATATGCCTCTCCATCTTTATATGATACCACATCACGTGTAAACTGTACCACTTCAGCATGATTTTGTACCAATTTATACTCCTTTCATATCAAAATATAAAGAACATTCCAGAAGCTACATGGACCAACAGTGAATATGCCTCTCCATTTTTATATGATACCACATTACGTGTAACATGTACCACTTCAGCATGATTTAGTACCAATTTATACTCCTTTCATACAAAAATATAAGAACATTCCAGAAGCTACATGGCCGACGGTGAATTTGCCTCTCCATCTTTATATGATACCACATCACGTGAAAACTATACTAGTTCAGCATGATTTGATACCAATTTATACTCCTTTCATACCAAAATATAAAGAACATTCCAGAAGCTTCATGATCCGTCAATGAATATGGATCAATATTTGTACCATACCAAAACACATGTAAAATATACCACTTCATCGTAATGTCGTACCAATTTATACGCCATTCATAACAGAAAATAAAGAACATTCCAGAAGCTTCATGATCCGTCAATGAATATGGTCTCACCATCTTTATATGATACCACATCTCATGTAAATTATACCACTGGATAATATTTTGGTAACATTTTATACTATCCTGGTAACAATACATTATGAAATGATACCACATTAAGTCGTACTGATACTAGATAATATGTTATCTGTACCATATTAATGGATCGAATAATTTCGTAAATAAAAGTTGTTTTTTTTTTTCGGTTGTGGAGGAATAAAAATCATGGAAATATATGATTTGATGTATTAAACCACCAAGTTCCTTGATTTTGTTACGTTTTATGCAATATGATATAAGTAGTCAAGTAATGATGTTTTGATCATGTGAATTGTACCAATGCAAATCGTAGACAACTATATTACATCACATTGATATATACCATTATGAATTACAACGAATGTATCCTAAACGACATTATACATCAATCATAGAACAAATCTTACGACAATAAACCTTTAATCGTAACCCCGAAACAGTTTACCCTAAGATCCGATACTCTATACCAAAAAACTGGAAACCCTAGTGCGCAAACCGCAATCTGTAACACATAAAGTGTTTCTGGTACCACATTATTACAGGAATATATACGACATAAAGTTTCTGGTTAAACAGTACCACTACCTCCCCAAATGGTACCACTACCTCTCCAAATCGTACCACTTACTCCCCAAATGGTACCAGTTCCTCCCCAAATGATACCAGATCCTCGCCAAATCATACCACTTCCTCCCCAACGGGTACCATAACCTGCCGAAATGACATATATTCTCTGAAAATAAAGAACATTCCAGAAGCTTCATGATCCGTCAATGAATATGGTCTCACCATTTTTATATGATACCACATCACATGGAAAATATACCACTTGTAAATATTTTGGTAACCATTTATACAATCCTGGTAACAATACATTACGAAACGATACCACATTAAGTCGTACCGATACTAGATAATATGTTATCTGTACCATATTAATGGTTCGAATAATTTCGTAAATAAAAGTTGCTTTTCTCGGTTGTAGAAGAATAAAAATCATGGAAATATATTATTTGATGTATTAAACCACCAAGTTCCTTGATTTTGTTAGCAAATAAGATGCAACTAGTCAAGTAATGAGGTTTTGATCATGTAAATATACACCAATGCGTAAACAGTAATCTGTAACACATCTTACATTTCTGGTACCACATTATTACATGAATATATACTACATAAAAGTTCCCACCCAAAATAATACTAAGATTCATCTTTCCCGCCCAAAACAGCGTGACTTGCTATACCAGTTTACGCCTATACCACTTTACTCTGTTTTAGTACCACATCTTATAAAACTAATACCAAATGAGAATAAGTAATAGTTATCGTCGCTATACCACTTTACGCCTCCATTATACCACTTGACGCTATTTTTGTACTACATCTTATAAAATTAATACCAAAATGAGAATAAGTAATATATCGTACCAGTTCGAGTGAGTAACGCTTCTTATCGTTGCGATACCACTTTACGCTTCTATTATACCTTATTACTCTGTTTTAGTACCTCATTATATAAAATTAATACCAAATTAGAATAATATCTCGTACCAGTTTGAGTAACGCTTCTTATCGTAACTATACCACTTTACGCCACTACTGTACCGAACCTTATGGAAACTATACCACTTACGCCTTTCTGATACCACATAACGAACACTCATCTAAACTACTGGCGATTTCACTTTCATTTCGTTAATCTTGATGGACGAACGATTGAGGGACCACTAAGGCTCGACGTAATTTCCAAGGTATGGGTCTCTCGAATTTATGCATATTAGCTTTAATTTCGACCAAAACATGCTCGATTTATGTAATTTGCGTAAATGAATTTCTAGATTATTCCTCACGGATCTTAAATCTGACGACGTAAATATCATTGAGATCATCGAGTACACATCAAACTTGATTTTGTGCCCGGTATGCTCGAAAATTTACGGCAAATCGATCATTGAAATAGTTTTGTCGATTGATACCATTTGAATAACATCTCGTAACAGAATAATAGAAATACATACCTTTTTATATAACACCTAAAAGGGCATTTTCGTCAAATCATACTTTATGCCCTTTAATTTGAATTTTATCTAAAGTTGGTCCTTAAACCTATATTTCATCTGAGGAGTGCCTGAACTCAAAATTCAAGTTTCGATGGGGCCTGATTTGGAAACGCCCCTTATCTAAAATATAATTGATGGGACAAGGTGGTATATGACAAGTTTTACCGTACGCCTAAGTAAGGTTGTTAACCTTTTTTGGCCTTATTATCGAATATATAGCCCAACTCAATTACCAATCTATTCCCAGTTACTCTTTGGGGTAAGTTTCGAAATTAATTTCGAAACTGTTGAAGTTAATATGTTCGTTCCAAAATTTGAATTGCTTTATCAAACTTCCTAATTTACAAAGATTACAAAATTGCTTACATCAAAACCCGTATTAAATTTTACGGGTATTACATCATCCCTCCTTAAAAGAATTTCGTCCCCGAAATTACGCGACTGGTACAACTCGGGATAATGAACTTTCATATCATCCTCACGCTCCCATGTGGCTTCCGCAACTGATTGATTCCGCCACAAAACCTTAACCAATGGAATAATTTTATTTCGGAGTTGTTTCGACTCCTACATCAAATTTCTACGGGTCTCTCCTCGTAATTATTTTAGGCTTAAGTTGTGATAGAGGTGTTCGTTCTGAATCACGTGGCTTGGGTCCGGGATTACTTTCGTAATGTCGATACGTGGAATACATCGTGAACTTGGGATAATGAAACCGGCAACTCTAATAGATACGCGACTTCGCCAACTCATCTAATAATCCTGAATGAGCCTATGTATCTGGGACTCAGCTTGCCCTTTCTTCCAAAGCGTTTTGCTCCTTTCATCGGGGAAATCTTTAGGAATACTTGATCATCCTCTGCAAACTCCAAAGGTCGTCGTCGATGATCTGCATAACTTTTCTGTCGACTCTGAGCTATTCGCATCCTTTCCCCAATTTTCGTCACAGCTTCAGTCATTTCTCGGATCATATCGGGTCCCAATACGCTCGTTTGCCAATTTCGTCCCAATGGACTGGGGACCGGCACTTGCGTCCGTATAGTGCCTCGTCGGTGCCATCCCAATCGAAGCGTGGAAACTGTTGTTGTAGGAAAATTCGATCAGCGGTAGGTACTTGCTCCAATTTCCTTTGAAATCGAGTACGCAAACCCGTAACATATCTTCGAGGGTCTAGATCGCACTGCCCGTCGGCCTGGAGATGATATGTAGTGCTGAACGAGATCTTGGTTCCAATTACATTCTGCAAGCTCTGCCAAAAGTCTCTTGACCGTTTTATGGTAGATTGTGTTGATTCTCTGCGTTATTTCGATTGAAAGAACGACTAAAACTTGGATTTTACCATTTGAAGGCGTCGAAGAACTTTTTCGCACGCAAACAGTGTCAATTGAATTTTAATTGTTCTACTATTTGCACTGTAAAAGGTTTTTCGATCGATAAACTCTTTGACTTAGTTGTTAAGAAAGATAACGTAGATTGAAAAATAATTACAATCGAGAATTTGAATTTGGATTTTATGCGAGCGAAAAGATTACTGAACGAAATAGATCTAATAGGTGCAAAATAAGTTTCGAGCGCAAAACTTACAATCGCAAATAGTAATTTCGATTTCAATTTCATTTTCGATCGAAAATTTTAGCGGCTATAAATTAATTTTTAGACGATAAAATTTCTCGATCGCAAACATGCACAGTAATGATTTTTATCGATCGAAAATTCTCTCGGCGAGTCACCAAGTTTCTCGCTGTCAATTTTCTCGATCATAAAATTCCATAGCGAAAAACTATTTTAAAATCGAAATACTTTCTCGCTCGATAATTTTCACTGCGAAAAATCTTATTCACGCGCGAAAAATTTCTCGACAGTAAATTTACTCAGTAATTTCATTTTTTTCGATCGTAAATTTACACGGAAATTTTTCTCGATCGTGAAATTTCTCGGCTACAGTACCATATCTTAAGTTAAAAAACTTAGAAAAGTTTTTAAGTCATTTTCACTGTAGCTTTCAGTAGCGCATAAAATTTTTCGATCGCAAAGTAGAACGGAGAATTGCATTTAAAATTTGCACTAAGGAAATTCAATTGAGAACTTTAATTCTCGCGCGACAAATAGCACAAAGTGAATAATGCTTAAACACTTAGAAAAATTTCGATTGAACCTCGATAAGACCAACATACTTATGTCGAAATAAAATTATCTATTCAAATTCACTTTGTATGGTCTTTGTGCAAATTTCATATTATCAATTACGCATAGATTCAAACATGTTATGACATGATACATAATTCTGGTTTGATGATTCTAATTTCGACTCAATTTAAAATCTTGAACTAATGGTTTACATTACTGATTTGTATTTCAGATGGATCACTATCCTACATACAATCACATCTATGAGAAGGCCTTGTACCTCAAGGTACACGACACCAATTTTCAGCTCGACCTGACCACCTTTAGGTGTCCGGACGATATCATGGTGTCTATACTACAAGGTCATGCCCTATGGCATGCTCTCACGGTGACGGCCTCAATACCAATGGTTTACCTCCAACAATTCTGGGGGATGATCAAGAGCCACGTCATTGAAGGGGTGTACAGCTTCACAACGGTGATAGGGACGAGGCACATGAATATGAACAAGAATGACTTCGGTCTTATCCTCGACCTCCCCTACAACCCAAACTACGACCCCCTTCCAACTGACGCGGAGCTCGTGCGTGACTTTCTTCAGATGGGATACCGTCCGCCACTCACCAAACTCGCACAAATGCAGAGCAACGGGATTCCTCATCCGTGGAAGACATTGTTTGGAATCATCAACAAATGTCTATCCCCGAAGCACGCCGGCTTCGACAAAGGCAACGACAACATTCTGAGGATTTTCCATGGAATCGCCTTCTCGCGAAATTACGATTTCGCTCAACTGATCTGGAATGATCTAGCCGAGCAGATCAGGCAGAAGGAAAATAAATGCTCGAAGAATGTGCCGTACGCCCGGTGGTTCTCTGTCATCATCCGACAATACATGGAGTTGCACGAGCAGAACATCCCTCGTCTACCTCCTGGAGCGAATTACCAACCACCGCCTCTGAAATTTTTCCACAACCCGAAACTAACCGACTTGGACCAGCTGTCAATGGCCATACCGTTCGAGTTGTTGGGGCTCCCTGACCCCACGGGAGCCGAATACCAACGGTTCTGTCGGGAGAATCATCTGACGGAACAGATGATCAGAGGGCCCCCGACAGATTTCGCTGTCAGCCCTCACCAACAACAAAGTCCTGAGGACACGATGATTGATGCAGTGGCCCAGGAGCTTGAGCAGGAGCCCCCAGTGCAAGAAACTCAGCAACCAGATCCTGAGGTCGCGATGATTGATGAAGTGGCCCTTGAAATGGAAGCCGAAGAACAGAATCAGAGCTCCAAATGGAAGTGCCCGTCCATGCGCGTGCTCGAAGAGCCCATTGAGGAGGTTCTTCAATAAGTAGCACAATCCGAGGCAGAAATAGGGCAAAGCTCACTTCCACTAGTGACGGAACATGCTCGTGAGGACGTTGAACGTGAACCATCCCCTCACACAGCCACCTCATCCGACACGGAGTCCGATGAGGAGATCAGATTAATAAGACGGACTCCCAGAAGACTAAGCATACAACTCGAGTCCCACTTTCCCACCGTCATCACCGCATCAGATACCGCGCAGATCATCTCTTCAAGTGCTGTGGCCACTTCTTCGCTCAATCTTGAGCCGCAACACAACCTACCGGTGTCTGGTTCGCAGGTTCCAACCGAGCATGCCGAAACACCCATAGAGGAGAATCTTCAAGATTCAATTCAAGGATTGGGTGGAAGTCTCCAACAGTCACAACCTCAAGTGACTGCGAGCCAACCTGAGGAGCCAGTGTCTGCTCAAGGGTTGCTAACAGGCAACATCAGTCGACCTAGCCCATCTTCGAAGGAGGCTCCGTCCAGTTCGTGACCGAAGACTGACTTCAGGCAGCTCTCTCAGAAGCTTTACAGTCATTTGAAGAAAAAATTATGGAGAGCGTGCGTACAGCTATTGAGACGTCCCGCTAAGATCGTGGGAAAGCACCCGCCTCAGAGCCGTCTTCTTCACGACTGATTCTCACTCCAACTCAACCCACACCATTCGCCACACCGATCCTCACACACAACCTCATAAACCCAGCCACCATACCTATCAGCGACCTCCACTCCATCCTAGTCGCCCGCCTACTTGAGCTGACTACTCGAACGCCGGAAGAAAAGACCTCTTTCGTCGTCTCGTCGATCATCCTTGCCAGACCAACACTTGTCGTGGTCAAGGCTCCCGCTCAAAATGCAGACATGACGGCCCCGATGATCAAGGCCGTCATGAAGGGGAGATGAGACCTAGGATATGACTAGAAGTCAAGGACAAAGCTCGGGCACGACACAGACAAGCGCTGGAGCCGCTGAAACCTCACAACCTACTACCCAAACAACCACCACGCACAGCACCACTTATACAACCCAAATCGACTCACAAACCTTCCACATAAGGATGCTTCCGCCCACACCAACGACTCTGACAAGCCCCTTGCTTCCGGAAGAAGAAGCAAGTGTTGCCATGCTCGTGGCCCTGGCTTAAACCCAAGCTACTCCCTCAATTGCTCAAGACCAACCTAGACCGTCAGGACATGGTGTCAACCCACACGAGTTCCTCGAGAAGTACATCTTCGAAGTACAGTGGATGACCCATTCCATGCCCGACGAGCATCAGAGACAATGGCTCAAGGACGTTCGACACTTCTTACAACAAGCTTTGGTGGACCTCGTGCTGATAGAAGTCGAAGAACTTCAGGAAGGTGAAAATCATGAACAAGATCCCCCAAGGCTTCCAGAGTTGATTGTGCAACGAGCGAATTCTCCAACGAGACAAATGCCAGGATTCGTTCGGATCGACACGCCATGGGAAAATATTCGTATTGAAATCCCTTTCCTTGAAGAAGTTCGTGAACACATTTGGAGGTCACCGGACAAAGTCAAGAAGCCGAATGAGTTCGAGTCTAGAGGGATCTCTCACTGGGAACAAGAAGAGAATGACGCACCTCTGGATGCTGACCCACCTCTGACCGGATGTGAGATTGGGGATGACTAAAAGCCAAGCCAAGAGTCATTACAAGAGTCTCTCCCCAATCTGTCAGCTGCTCAGCGTCTACTGTGCTAAAGGAGGACTTCCAACACCTCACTACGCCATTGAGCGAGTAGATAGTACTCGAGAAGATCTAAGCGAGAGTGACCTACCGTATCTCCCCGCCGAGGAGGTGTACAACCTCTACAAGCTGTATGTAGAGAAGTACAAAGGTCCTCACGGCTTCATCAAGAAAGAAGGACTCGAGGGACTCTATCGGTTCATGATGCGACAAGTCAAGTACTTCGCCGCACACGACCTTCAGATGGATCTTGAGAGCAACATGAAGAAGGTCAACATGACCGCTCTGCTCAACAAAGGACCTGATATCGAAGGACTTCCCAACAATCACGTGCACATCAGCTCAGTCTTGGGCATCTCCTACCACAATCCGATCGCGAAGAAGACTAGGATGATGCTGAAGACTGAGATACACAAATTCTGTGATGGGACGCTCAAGGTCATCAGAAGAAATATAGAGCAGAGGTTGGAATAAATCAATAGAGAGACGATGCTGAGGATCCACCGGTTCGTGAGAGAACAACCGCTCCTAATGGAATTACTTGACATTGAGGAGCGATTGGAGCTAAGGAATACGCTCAGGAACTTCGAACATGCACTGGGCTTGCGCAGGCCGTACTACGCCCGACGAGGACAGACGGCGCGGAAAAGAAATCAAGCAGAAATGGGGAGATTGTAGAATACGATTTTAATTATGCATTGATTTAATTACATGTCCTTGTAATTAGGGGCTTGATTATAGTTGTCCTTAGTTTAGGACTTAATTTTAATTTATACCAAGCTTGTTTGGTATAAATAAGATGTACAAACATTGAGCTAAGCTTGGTATAAATAAGATGTACAAACATTGAGCTAATAGAGAAGATTTTAGAAATTGATCCGAAAGGCTTGCAATTTGATTTCTAGAGAGAGAAACAGCAAATATCTTCTCTCACTACTCGAAATTCTCTCTCGAGCTCCCCAAGAAGGTTTTCGATCGAAATCTCAATCTCCACAATTCTTATCGATTCCTTTAGAATTCATGCATAGGATCATAGAGTTGATAAGTTAGGACCTAACACCATCGTCTTTTCCTTTTCGGGCTCAACCTTCTCCTTCTCAGCTTCGGCCTTCTCGACATCATCGCCTCTGATTTCCTCCACTTCAGGCTCGTCATGGCTTTCGAAGTTGGCATTCTCCTTCGCCTTCTTCTTGGCGGGCACCTCTTGCAATTCTCTTCCGTTCCTCAAGGTCACCACCTTGCAATACTCATTTGGGTTCGGCTCGGTGTAGCTTGGAAGTGATCCCTGAGTACGCACCACCAATTGTTTCGCCATCTGGCCCACTTGTTGCTCCAACTTTTTGATCGAAGCATCAGTGTTCTGGGCGCGTACTTTGTTGACTTCCATGTACTCCTCCATCTTCGTCATTCGGCTCTCGTGAGCCTCAGTGGTATTGTTGAAGTTCGTGAGGAGCGCCTTCATCATGTCCTTCATCTCCCTCATATCGTCAGATCCACCTGCGGGTGCGTTCTGATACTGTTGTGGTGCCCCGCTTTGAAAACTGGATGCCCTAAGCTGAAATCCTGGCGGTCCTTGCCTCTAGTGGTTCTGATTCCCATACGCCAAGTTGGGATGCGCTCGAGGCTGGTAACTCCGCTGGCCATTTTGGTTTGCCCATGTAATCTATGTGCTCCAGCGGCTGTCTAAGTTGGCATTCTGAGGTCTCGTGGGCTGGGCCACAAATTCCACATAACGGTATGTATGGCGTACGCTGTGATGGTGTAGTGGTAGTCACGGCGTTCACGGGCTGTGTCTGCCCAGATTTTGGGAGTAGTGCGCCAATGACAGTATGCATCTGAGAATTTGTCGCCGCAATTTGTTGCTGGAGTGCCTCGAATTTGGCATTCGTGGCTGTCTCCTTGCTCACTCCAAACACGCCTGGCGTCTTGATCCTTGTGTTACCCCTCATGAAGCTGCTCCGTGCGTAGTCCTCGATCAAGTTCCAAGCCTCGGTCGCGTTGAGCTTCACGAGCCCTCCTTCTGCGGCTCCGTCTAACATGTGAACAGTCTGATTGTTGAGCCTCTCGTGGAATCGGTTCATCTGGGCTGCCTTCGACATCCCGTGTTGCGAGCACTTCTTCATTAGCACCTTGTATCGCTCCCACACCTCGTAGAGGCTTTCTGAGTCCTTCTGATGGAAAAGAGAGATCTCTGTCTTCAACCTTAGCACCTTTGATAATGGGAAATAGTGGCCGGTGAATGTAGCTCGCATCTCCTCCCATGTAGTGATCGATCGGGGTGGCAACATCTCCATCCAATCCTTCGCTCTGAACTTCAGCGAGAATGGGAACAACATCAGCTTAATTGCATCGCTCCAGACCCCATTAATCTTGATCGTGTCGGTCACCGCCAGGAAGGCCTTCAGATGCGAGTAAGGATCGTCATTTGGGTTGCCCTCGAACTGGGCCGTCTGGAAAATCATCTGAAGCAAAGAGTGCTTTAGCTCGAAGTTATTATTCTCAATCGGTGGGATAAGGATAGCCGATTCTGTACCGCCTGGCGCGTCATTCTTGAGCCGATCTTGTAGTGATGGCTCCTCCTCGTGGACAGTCACTCTGTGGTCCGCCATTCTTACTTCTGTGTCTGGGCTATCTACGGATGCCTCTACACGAGAGTTTTGGGTTGATTCCTGAGTACTATCTGTTGGGAATCCCCGAGGGTCCCCAGACCCACGTTTCTAGAACGGCGGAATTTTAAAATTTGGTTTCCCGCATATCCAAGATCGCTTGGCTACAAACACGAAAACGTATTGACAGAAAGAGAAAAAGGATCAGCCATGATACCTTGTTGAAATCTCTCGACGATGACTAGCTTCGAATCCTTCGAATCCCCAAGGCCTAGTGCCCCTCTCCTACGGCAAAAGCACACGAACGGGACCCCTTCTTTGCGCAAGATCGTGTCGGCACCTCACTAACATCGCAGCTGTTCTTGCAAGTGCGGCTAGGCCAAGAACGAGCTGCTTGCTGCCCCCAAGAGAGAGAGTGCGAGAGAGAAAGTGGTGAGAGGAGAAAACTCTTAATTTTTCCTCTCTTTAGCTTTTATTTCGAAAATTGTGCTTCCACTCTTTCTTGGATCTAGAAAATCCTTCTTTATACCACTTAGGATTGCCCAAAAATAGGTTAAGGTGGGTGGAGAAAAATCCTCACACCTCCCCTTTTACCAAGTCTTCGTTTTACCAAGTAATGAATTCAAAATTCAAACTTTATATTTAATTAATTAAATATCCAATATTTTAGTTAATTAAAATACCATAT
Organism: Craterostigma plantagineum; assembly: GCA_027422505.1. Classification (NCBI taxonomy): domain Eukaryota; kingdom Viridiplantae; phylum Streptophyta; class Magnoliopsida; order Lamiales; family Linderniaceae; genus Craterostigma; species Craterostigma plantagineum. The sequence continues at coordinate 36,892 of JAPQWV010003170.1, forward strand.
TTAGTATATTTTAAATACATAATATCCAATATAAATATATTTAATAATTTTCGAAATTTTATCTAATAATTCGAAACTTATATATATCTGATATATATTATTTAATTCCAAATTAAATAATAATATTATTTCTCTAAGACAATAACAAAGATCAAAATCTAATTTAATCATATACTAAATATTCAATATCAAATATTTTGTTTCAGAAGTATATCGTGAGGTGAAAAGACCATTTTACCCCTCACTAGTCAAACTTAGTATTTTCGGCCAATCAGGGTTTTGGCCAAGCCCCAAACCCTAATGTCTCAATCTAGGACCTAGCCTTGTCTCTCTCTGATGACGACATTGTATCGATTGCCCGTCTCAACCGGCCTAGGAGGCATCTAGGAGTTCGGTATTGAGCTAGCCAGCCCCGTGGTACCGAACAGATCCCAAATTGAGTACGAATTTGATCTAATCATAATCCACGAACCGATTGTGGATTTTCGTCATACGTATAAACCCTTTACGTTTGTCCCGGTCGAGTGAAAGTCACGCATAGTCAAACTTGCAGAACTCGACTCTATGTCGTTTATGTCGGTGAAAATACTGAAACTGCACTCCACGACTATCGCGAGTCAGTTATATGCTCTGGCCAGAGACTTGGATAAATTCCCGCACATTAAACTTGCCATAAGACGTTAACCTCGAATTAATCGAGACCGTAAATCCCGCTCCACGGTACAATCGGCAATCACATCGAAAAGGCAAGACCGTATTTCGCCGCTGACCCATGCCACCGGGAAGACGGGCCTAGCAAACTAGTGACAAGTCAAGACCTCATGACCAACCCCAAGTTAACCCTTTCGGTTTAAGTTTTATGCATACTACTACAGTCAATCGATCGATCAAGGACAATCCAAGCGTGTGATCGTTCGATTATGTGTCAGTGTCCAAATACAGATAATCGCCTGATTCATCTTGTATCATTGTCACGGGCTCCCACTTCCCAAGTGAACGGTTGGCACAACCGTATTGGACCCATCGACAAACAAGTCATACTTGTCGATCCAGTCACATTGGAGACTTAGACTTGTGGACTAACTTTAATATTGCATTATCTCAGCTTACTGGTGCCCTCTCTGTCCCCACAAAATCAGTAACTGAACTGCCAATATTTGGGTTTTATTAATTTGTCTTATTCACCCAGACTGCAAGGTGAAATCTTTAGACTAATTAATAATATGCCTTTTAATTATTTATCGAATAATAAATTAGTTATGAATAAAATCATTCCATTAATAGAAGTAATCAAATTACCTTACTAAACACTACACAATTACCAAATTGCCCCCGTACTCCCAGTCCTCGTACGACATCTAGGGCATATGTAATACCCGAGTCCCGTAAGTAAGCCGGCCAATAAATATGCATACATTTTATATGCCTTATGTGACTGCATATGTGTGTTTATGTGATTTCATGCTAACCGTGATATGAAATGTGTTCTGTGGAACTAAGACGATGGACTGGATAGGAAATTAAGTCGGGACTTAGGACTAACTTCATATAGAGTATATAATTTTGGTAGAAGAAATTTTGATACAAATTAGGGCTACAATTTAATTAGGCTATATAAGACTTTAACAGAAGGCCCAAATTTAAATGACCTAAGGCCCAAATTATAGGAAAACAATTATAATGTGATAAGCTTAAGGATTTCTTAAACCAAAGGAAAGAGACGTCATCTAATAAGTAAGTGTCAAATCAATTGTTAGTATCAATGCATTCATATATATCATATAAGGAGAACAATAAGAAAAACACACTTCATCAAACTTAAGAAACTCGACAACAGAGGAGACTTCGAGATACAACAAGGAATTAAGTAGCATAGAAATTCAATCGAATCAAACAATCCGATTTTCGATTAAGAAAGGTAAAACCTTGTTATTAGTACATATGTTTCTCTTGTCCTGAAACGTAGGATTCAATATTGTAGTTTTGTATTGCTAATTATGCTAACTTGGGAAATTAAATGTAAGAAAGAGGGTGAAAACCCTAGGTTAGGATAAGGGTTAAACTAGTTAAAGTTCCTTTGATAGTCGTATGATTCTCGAGAAATATACTTCGAATCAAAGATTTAAATGAATTCTATACAAGAAAGGTATTTTCGGGTGACATGATTCCCCAGGTTATGATCGAAGTCAGGTAACTTTGTAGGATAAATCTCGAACTCAAAGAGAAAGGGAAGATTTTCGAAATGAAGTTTGAACAGAATTTCGAAGTTAAGCTCGAAATTCATTTCGAGATCGATTTCGAAATTTATCTCGAGAACCTATGTTTTCTTTTTAGGAATCTCGAAACCATGCTAATTTGATAGGAATAATTTCGAGATCAAGCTTGAGAAGCATATCGAAATCTATTCGTGATATTGTTGAACATATCACCAAAAACAGAGTTTGAAACTACTTCCCTGTAATGTAATTTTATTTCTTCTGTTTTAGCAAGGAGAGTAGGATGTTGATTACTCTACAATATGCAAATGTATATATAGATACATCTGAGAGTAATATATACACTGTATTCATTCTTCATTTCAGATTAATAGAAAATAGTTTTCCTTTCATTCTCTCTCGCCCTCAGCTCTCTCTCTCACACACTCTTCGATTCATATCTGATCGAGCAAAAGCAATATGGTATCAGAGAGGAATTTTGCTGCACTCTGAATTCGCTCCTCGTATCTTTGGATATTAGCGTTGATCAAAATTTAGAACATCGTTCAGCTCTTCAGCATTCAATATCTCATACAGAGTATGGCAGACGAAATTCCTACAACTGAGAAATCTTCGAAGGAGATCATATCGTCAGCCATGGAAGATCCCTTGCACCCCTATTTCCTTCATCATACTGATAATCCAGGTTTAATTCTTGTGCATCAACACTTAAATGGAGACAATTATTCATCTTGAAGTAGGGCGATGGTAATTGCACTGTCAGTCAAGAATAAAAAGGGTTTCATAGATGGGTCAATCAAGAAACCGAAATTGGAAGACCAAAGGATGTATTTGGCGTGGAAGAGGAATAACGATATAGTTATTTCTTGGATTTTGAATTCGGTCTCAAAGGATATCGGGGAGTATCATCTACGCGGAATCAGCTCAAGAAATATGGGTCGATTTGCAAGAAAGATTTCAAGAGTGCAATGGTCCAAAATTCTTTCAGTTAGGAAGGGAATTGTTAAGCCTCTCACAGAATCGTTCAACTACATCGCTGTATTACACAAAGCTAAAGAGCCTATGGGATGAACTCTCGCGTTTTAGACCTTCTTGCTCTTGCGGGAAGTGTACCTGCGGTGGCGTACAAGGATTGAAGCAGTACTTTGAAAGAGACTACGTCATTACCTTCCTCATGGGGCTCGACGACTCCTACGCTCACATTCGGGGCCAAATACTGTTAATGGACCCTCTTCCGCCTATTAACAAAGTATTTTCATTAGTATCCCAATAAGAAAGACAGAGGGCAATTTCTGCAAATCTTGGTCAAGAAGATGGCACCCAACACATGGCACTGTTCACAAGAAACTACAATTCAAACAAGAAGAATACTGCTAAATTTCAACAATATTCAGGGCCACAAAGGTTTTCAGCAAGGAAAAGGGCCATCTGTTGGGAGTCGAAAAGAAGGTAGCAAGCCCTTTTGTGTACACTGTAACAAATCAGGTCACACACAGGAAACGTGCTACAAAATACATGGATTTCCACCCGGATATAAGGAGGCTACAAGGTTTAGAAATAGCAGGGTGAACCAGTTAATGGTTAGGAATTCAGGTCTGGAAATTGGCAGCGAACAACAGGCGATGAACTCAATGGCTGGAAATTTTGTTCATCAGTTGAATCCACAACAATTCCAGTTACTGAAGTCTCTTATCACAAATGCAGATTTACAGCCTCAAAAGAAAAGTAATTCAGATCCTGCGGCAGGTAAAGAAGCAGGTATCACCTTGTCTTTTAATGTTCCAAACTTAAATTCAGATACTTCATGGCTTATAGATACAGGGGCGTCTAGACATATTTGTTGTCACTTGACACAGTTTCAATCTTTATACCCTGTTGATCCATCTTTTGTCACCTTACCTGACAATAGTTCGATAAAAGTTAACTTTGCAGGTTCAGTCACTCTTGGTAAAAGTTTAATATTGACTGATGTTCTTTTTGTTCCTGAATTCAAGTTCAATTTATTATCAGTGAGCTGCTTAATATCTGCCAATAAGCTTTGTCTAACATTCTTTCATGATCATTTTCTGTTACAGGACACTACACAGACATTGATGATTGGCAAAGCTAATAGATGTGAAGGGCTTTATGTTCTAGACATTAGGAACTTATCTGATGTACGAGCTTTTTCTGTTCTAACTAGGACACCCTTAGCTGTGTGGCATAGGAGGCTAGGACATCCTTCAACTAGCAGTTTATCTGTACTAAAGACAACACTTAATTGCAAAATAGATCAGCAATATATTTGTAAAATCTGTCCAGCTGCAAAACAAAAGTAGTTGACTTTTGTTTCTCATAATGAAAGGGTTTATACAGCATTTGATCTTATACACTGTGATATTTGGGGTCCTTTTCACATTGTTGCACACACTTCACATCGTTATTTTCTTACTATTGTCGATGATTATACTAGGTATACGTGGTTGTTTATGTTAAGAAATAAATCAGATGTCTCTAATGTGATCCTTTTTTCTTTAATATGGTAGAAACTCAATTCCATAGTAAGATTAAAGTCATGAGGTCTGACAATGCAAAAGAGTTGAGTTTTACAGAATTCTTGAAGAGCAAAGGGACACTACATCACTTCTCATGCGTGCAAACTCCACGACAGAATTCCGTTGTAGAGAGGAAGCACCAGCATCTCCTAAATGTTTCAAGAGCTTTACTGTTTCAATCAGGTTTGTCCAAGAAATATTGGAATGAGTGTGCTTTGACTGCTGCATTTCTCATCAACAGAACTCCATCAAAAATCTTGGGTAATAAAAGTCCATATGAGTTGTTATATGGTAGATTAGCATATTACTCTCTTCTTAGGTCATTTGGTTGTCTATGTTACGTGTCCACCTTATCATCTAATAGAACTAAGTTCGAACCTAGGGCAAGGCCTTGTGTTTTTATTGGTTATCAAAATGGAATTAAAGGTTATAAGGTGTTAGATTTACAAACAAGGAAAATATCAGTGTCTAGGAATGTGAGGTTTTTAGAGGAAATTTTTCCATGTCATGATGAGCTAGGGTTGCAAACGAACCGAATCGAATCGAATATCATAATATTCAATTTGTATTCGTTAATTTTTCCAAGTATTCGTATTCGATTCGATTCGTATTCGAATCCTAAAAATCGATTCGATTCGATTCGATAAGGTATTCGAATATATTCGCGAATATTCGAATATTCGAATATTCGAAAGAAAATTTCAATTTTTTCCCCATAAAACCTGTTAGAATTACAAAATATTTCCGAAAATTACAAAATCTAAGAAACAACTCAATGTTCGTATTTGCTTTTTATTTTTACACTTGGAGCGTGAGTTAAATAGATGAAGGTTTGCTTTATTTCCTTTTATGGGTCAAAACAAATAAATAATTTGGGTCTAATATTTTATTTCGGCTTACAAGTATATATATAATATATTATTTAAATATATATTACATTAAACGAATCGAATATTCGTTAATTTTTCGAATCGAATACAGACATATTCTTATTCGTATTCGAAATTATTCGAATCATAAAAAGTATTTGTATTCGTATTCGTATTCATTTATTTCGAATTCGAATCTTAATTTCGGATCGAATCTCGAACCGAACCGAAAATATTCGGTTCATTTGCAACCCTATGATGAGCATAAGATTCAAAACGGTGATCCCTTTCCTGATTTGGTATTACCTAAAGCTACTAATGATGTTTTGCACCAAGAATTTACAGCGCCTAAGTATCGTGATCATGAAGAACAGCAAGATCACATAATAGATGATAATTCTGTTGAGTGCCGGCAGATTGTATGATTGATTCTGCTCCTGAACAGCAGCAGAATGAGGCAACCGAGCAACCGATTAGGAGATCAGTCCGTACGTGCAAGAAGCCTTCGTACTTGAAGGATTTTCATTGCAACGCAACCAAGGCTTCAAATACACTATATCCCTTGTCTAAATATCTTTCTTATAATCAGCTTAATACTAATTTTAGAAATTTTGTCTTGAGTGTTTCCACAGAATCAGAGCCAACGTTCTATCATCAAGCAATTCAACATCAATGTTGGAAAGATGCCATGAGTGAGGAATTGCAAGCCTTAGAACAAAATCAGACATGGTCGGTTGTAGAGCTACCACATGACAAACATTCAATAGGATGTCGATGGGTCTACAAGGTCAAATATGATTCAAATGGCTCGGTGGAACGTTCAAAGCTCGTTTGGTAGACAAAGGCTACAATCACAAGAGGGGGTCGATTATATTGATACATTTTCGCCGGTCGCAAAAACTAGTACGATTAAGGTATTATTGTCGCTAGCAGCTTCGCAAAAATAGAAGCTTTTTCAGATGGACGTCAACAACGCTTTCTTGAATGGCGATCTATTGAAGGAGATGGATTTACCATTAGGATATCGACCTCAGACACACCATAGAGGATCAGGTCGTCTTGTTTGCAAGTTACATAGGTCCCTTTATGGCTTAAAACAAGCGTCACGACAATGGAATTCTAAGCTCACTAAAGCGCTGTTGGACTTCGGCTTTATTCAGACACACTCTGATCATTCCTTGTTTGTCAAGGGATCAGGTTTGAGTATTGTTCTAGTCTTAGTTTATGTTGATGACTTGATACTTGCTGGACCATCTTTAGAATCTATTAATGCTATGAAACAGTATTTGCATGATCATTTTAAATTGAAGGATCTCAGTAATTTGCGTTATTTTCTTGGGCTGGAGATAGCTCGCCAAACAAAGGGAATTTCAGTTTCTCAAAGACAGTACACACTTAAGCTCTTGGAGGACACATGCTACTTGGGATCTAAACCTCTCTCGACACCGATGGATCCCAAACTCAAACTCAATCAGACGGATGGTGATGAATTAGTGGAACCAGCCGAATATAGAAGAATTGTGGGAAGATTGTTATATCTTACATTCACACGCCCTGACATTTCATTCGTCGTGCATAAACTTAGTCAGTTTGTTAGCAAGCCAAGGACACCACATTTAACAGCTGTGCATCACTTACTTCGATACCTGAAAGGAACGCCTGGACAAGGTCTCTTCATGTCTGCAGATTCCAACTTGCACACTAAGGCCTTCTCCGACTCCGATTGGGCCGCATGCTCGGACACAAGGAGATCTGTTACGGGATTTTGTACATTTCTGGGAGATAATCTGGTGACTTGGAAGGCTAAGCAACAAAACACCGTGGCAAAATCATCTACTGAAGCCGAGTATAGAGCGTTGGGGACTACCACTAGTGAGGTTCTTTGGCTTCGACAATTGCTTTCAGAGGTAGGATGTGTTCATAATCAGACTCCTATTATCTATTGTGATAATCGCTCGGCAATCCACCTCGCCAATAATCCTAAGTTTCATGAACGGAGCAAGCATATTGAGATTGAATGTCACTTCATCAGACATCATCTCAATCTCGGCCACATTAAAGTTCTACCTGTCCGAAGTTCCGAGCAGCTTGCAGACCTATTAACCAAGGCCCTCTCGGCTGTCGCTCTCCATGCTTTATTATCCAAGATGTCCATCGTCAACATTTATGTTCCATCTTGCGGGGGGGGGGGGGGGGGGGGGGGGGGGGGGGGGGGGGGGGGGGGGGGGGGGGGGGGGGGGGGGGGG
>JAPQWV010003171.1:0-44751 GCA_027422505.1 Craterostigma plantagineum
GGGTGCCATCTTCTTGACCAAGATTTGCAGAAATTGCCCTCTGTCTTTCTTCTTGGGATACTAATGAAAATACTTTGTTAATGGGGAAGAGGTCCATTAACAGTATTTGGCCCCGATGTGAGCGTAGGAGTCGTCGACCCCCATGAGGAAGGTAATGACGTAGTCTCTTTCAAAGTACTCTGCGTCTGCTTCAATCCTTGTACGCCACCCGCAGGAACTTCCCGCAAGAGCAAGAAGGTCTAAAAACTCGAGAGTTCATCCATAGGCTCTTTAGCTTTGTGTAATACAGCGATGTAGTTGAACGATTCTGTGAGAGGCTTAACAATTCCCTTCTTAACTGAAAGAATTTTGGACCATTGCACTCTTGAAATCTTTCTTGCAAATCGACCCATATTTCTTGAGCTGATTCCGCATAGATGATGACTCCCCCGATATCTCCTTTGAGACCGAATTCAAAATCCAAGAAATAACTATATCGTTATTCCTCTTCCACGCCAATACATCCTTTGGTCTTCCAATTTCGGTTTCTTGATTGACCCATCTATGAAAACCTTTTTATTCTTGACTGACAGTGCAATTACCATCGCCCTACTCCAAGATGAATATTGTCTCCATTTAAGTGTTGATGCACAAGAATTAAAACTGGATTATCAGTATGATGAAGGAAATAGGGGTGCAAGGGATCTTCCATGGGTGACGATATGATCTCCTTCGAAGATTTCTCAGTTGTAGGAATTTCTTCTGCCATACTCTGTATGAGATCTTGAATGTTGAAGAGCTGAACGATGTTCTAAGTTTTGATCAACGCTAATATCCAAAGATACGAGGAGCGAATTCAGAGTGCAGCAAAATTCTGCTCTGATACCATAATGCTTTTGCTCGATCAGATTGAATCGAAAGAGTGTAGAGGAGAGAGAGAGCTGGGGGCGAGAGAGAATGAAGGAAAACTATTTCCTATTGATATGAAATGAAAAATGAATACATTGCCTATATTACTCTCAGATGTATCTATATATATACACTTGCATATTGCAGAATAATAAACAGTCAAAAGAAAACTATCCTACTCTACTTGGTAAAACAGAAGAAATAAAATTACATTGCAGAGAAGTAGTTTCAAACTCTGTTTTTGGTGATATGTTCAACAAGAAGAGCTTTATAGCAGTGAAAACCTCCATAAGATTACACTAGACAGAGGACAGTAAAAATTTAAAATTTATCGGCTACGGATATAGAAGATCTTTGCAGCAATTAAATACTCAAGAAGTTGGTCAACTGAGTTTAACACTTGTCGGGGAATGGTTGGTGGAACACAATAGTGGAACACAGGCACAGACGATCCGAAACCATAATAAGCCACGTGAAGGGATGGAAAGAAGAATAAATATGATTACGACACATAATTTAATTTAAATCCTAATAATTAGTGTAATGCCTGATTAGGTAATGTACAAAAAGCTAATCTGATTGTAGTAAATATTCATGTGAAAGAACAAGCTCTTGTCTTCCACGTTGAGAGCAGGATATTATAGTGTTAGGACCCCACTTGATGGTTCAGATTTTTTTTTTTCTATTCTTTTTTTTCCTTAAATTCTTCATTTATTTTGTCCTTTTTACAAATTCCAATAGATATTTAATAAATATTGGTGGAGCCGTGAAGTAATTTATGTAGGGGCGTTGATAGATTCAACTTGTTTAGAAAAAAAAAATCGAACCTTCTTTCAAGGTCTCATATAACTTGGGTCATATCTTTTAAAAATGTGCAAATCAGTAATACGTTATTTGAAGTATAAACTATAAATTGTATATAGAGTAACACAAAAAAGATGTATTGAGATGTGACAACCCTTCAAACAGTCGTAAAAAGCTACTAAATTTAATTTCCCAAAAAATATATAGATATCAAATAATGAAATATCAACTAGTGGGGCAGTAAAAAAATTGGAAAACCGTGGTCCCCTATCGTCAAAGAAAAAGAAAACAACGATTTGAGGACTTTTTGCATTAAAAGTGTTGAACTACTCCATTTAACTCAATCTTCATTTCATTCATCTTTTTTTTATCTTCATTCAAAGTGAATATAAATAAATCTATCAAGATTTCAATGCTGTGTACGAAAGTTGAAAAGCCAACGGCTTAATAATGAATGAATTGATATAGTTGGCCGACCACGGAGTCTCTTCAATATGTTTCTGTACTATATAACAATGATTTCTTACATCTTTTTCTATTTTCATTTCCAATCAATTGTAATCCTTTTTCTTTCAATCTTGTCTGGACATTCAAAGCGCTCGTTTGTTATATTTCCAAATCACACGGCAAAATTAACATGTGTTGGACAGTTTATATTGTAGTTGGTTTTATAATTATTTTGATGTGAAGGAGGAATATTATCTAGAAAAAATATTCATATTTAATGAATTGTGTTTTGAAATTAAATGAAATTGGGCTTTGGTTCTGGCCCAATAACGGCTCGACTTCTAGAAGGTGATGGCTTTGATTGAATGATAGCGTGATTAAAACCACTCCTCAAATTGAACGATGGAGTGCTAGAAACCACTCCTCAAAAGTTATGTCATCTAATTAATTAAAAAATTATTTTCTATAATAATTTTTTGGTTCTATAAAAGGGTGATTAAGTCTAAGAAATGAGATAAGAGAGAAAAATACATACGAACACTCGTCCAAAATTGGTTCTGCTATCGTTCTTGTTCCGTTCGCCGTTGGTGTCGTTTTTGTGCTAAACGAACGCCGAGTTTTTCGAAGTATCCTGAGAAATAGACGCTCGTTAAAACCTCTAGCACATACGTGAGGGAGCACATCTATTTTAGGAAATTGTGTGCGACACAATCTTCAAATATTTTTCTTGTCGGTCCAATCAAATTACTCGCTCTCAATTTCACCAATCAAGGATTTGCTATTCTAAGCTCTCGGCTTAGCTATACTTCTCGGTTCATTATTGGTTTTTCGTTTCAGGCCCCAAGATAAGTTTCAGTTAGATTTTAGAACCATGTCAGAAATTCATAGTTTTAAGGACCTGATTTCTGCAGAACCACTTAAGTGTTTTGCTGTACCACTTCACTGTTCTACAGTCCACTTCATGGATCTACAGTATCACTTCATGGGTCTACAGTACCACTTCATGGATCTACAGTACCATTCCATTGTTCTGAAATACCACTTCATTGTTCTCCGATACCAGTTCATATACACTGTATAACACTTGCGTAAATTTAGGTTCTTATCTCTAAATTTCATAAAAATCGGATCCTTAAAACTATGAATTTTCTGACACAGCCTGAAACCTAATTTAAAACAGTTTTGAGCCTGAAACTTAATTAGCAGTTCATTATTCTGTGATCGAGCTTCTCAAACAAGGAGCTGAAAGAAGGGAAAAATCGGCCAGCAACATGTACTTTGCAAGCTCGACATATTTAAGCTTAAAGCCTGTTTGCAGAAGTGTTTCACGCAATACAAATAATACAAAAATGAACAAATTAAATTGTATATAGTAGTAGCCAGTGAAAGGTGAAATATATCCGATTCAAAAATTCACATTCGGCACAGGGAGGAAGTGCCAACATTATACTTAAACAAAAGTTAATATACACGTCATTATATATATATATATATTAAAAAACAAAAAAATACAAGAAAAGAAAAAATCTACTTGACGGAGGCACAATCCGCTACAGCAAACCCCACCCTTTTCCCCACGACATCGACTCCACCCAACGATTCTCTGATGAAATTTCCGACGATGTTGCTCGCCACGCCGAGGGATTCCGACCGGCCAATCCCCACACAGTGGACCCCACCGCCGACGTCGTCCAAAATGCCATCGTCGCCGTCGGCCACAACCTCCACGCCGCCGTCGAACTCGAAACGCCACGCTCCCTATCAGCCGCCCGACCGCCGCCGCGTCTCTTCCGTCGAAGCACATGTCCAGCGCTCCGCCGTACACGTAACCCTTCTTCATCCTCGCGCGGCGAGGGTCACCACCGCCTCCCTCACCCTATCGTAGGCCTCGCCTACCAGAAAAGTGTACTGCGTGCCGGAATCTATCATCGTCTGACCCGACCCGCCGGCGTCGGGTAGGAAACGGACTCGGATATGTTGAGCCTTTTGCCGTTTATTCTGATACCGACCATCTGACGGTGTAGGCGAGTGGGTCAAAATTGGGCATGCGTTGACCGTTTGAAAAAGTCAACAGGCGCGTGTATTTAAAATCCCTCGAGCTAGGGTTGGTTTCCCAAGTAAAAAGCGCCGGTGGGGGTCGTGGCCCCACGCGCCTTACTCTTAGCTGGCACGCAGTAAGAAAACCTTGGGACCTTCGCCTGAGACACGAAGCTCAGCCTGCCGTGTTCATTCCCAGAATACCCTCCGCCTCGCCGGAGCTCGCGGCGCACCCAATATCAGCGGCGGGGTGGATTTGGAATTAGAGAACGTTATCTTCTCCCTTAAGAGGTTGCCCTCGGCCAAAGTCCCGTCCGGCGTAGAAGTACGAGTAGTGGCAGAGCCGCCGCTGGTCGCAGGTTGGTGGGGAGGGTAAAATCGGGAATTCGCGGCTTGCACGCCGGTGGTTGCAGGGCACGACGGAGAACGACGAGGAGAGCGAAGGGTCGAACTCGAACGACCGCGACGAAGACGACCTCTGCGGCGGCGGCGGCTTCTTCGGCGGCGCAGCGCCTCCGTGGCACTGGATCCACGACAGCTGGCTGCCGGTGTCGAGCACCATCTGCTGGGTCTGCGGCGGCGTGCCGATCGGCAAGGAGACGATGAGGGCCATGGAGTACTTGAACGACGACTTGTAATTGTAGGCGAACGGCGGAGGAGACGACTGCGCCGCGCCGGACGTCGGATTCCTCGCCTGGACGGCCACGTCGGAAACGAGCAGCTTGCCGGCGGCCGCGAGCCGTGGAAGCCCTTTGACATGGGAGCTAAGGTTAAAGGAAGATGTAAAGAATCAGATGCGAAGGTTTCTCGGAAGCTGTAAGAGCTAAGGCATACGAGGAAGGAGAAGAGAGACATTGCAGCTTTGAAGTTGAAGTTTAACATTCTCTTTTCTTTTTCTATTTAATTTTCTCGTGAGTTGGAATTGTGAGCAGTGTGAAGTGTCTGTGTAGTTAGTTCACTCGGATATTTATACAAAGGACGACGACGCGGTTTCTAGCTATATAATTTGAGTGGTTATATCTAATAATAAATTAATTAATTTAACACAAGCATCGCAAGCAAGTGATTAGATTTTATTAATACTACTACTGTGTGAAGGGTTTGATGTGATATGATGTTTAAACTGCTGAGGTGGTAGTGTAGTATGAGAGGGTTAGGACAACAATAGACGGGGGAGGGGACCTTCTACTTCATTCACGTATTCCGAACTTTTCTTTTTCTTTTTCCCTTTTCAAGATGCATTGAATATAATTATCAAAAATCTTTTGTTCTAGTGTATTATTATCGAGACACGTTTCCTTTTTTTTTTTTTATTGTAGATGTTTCGAGAAGAAGTGTAGGTAAATAAATTAGGAAATTTGAAGTATTTTCCGACTTTGCATTGTCTTGCTTGTTAAGAAAATTTTCAAAAGTAAAGTGTAAGTAAATATATTCGTAATAATATACACACTTGTCCAACGTACATACCCATCCCCTTACACAGTTCACATTACTTTTTTTATAATTTCCATATGTAAATACACCATATTATTTTCGCTTTGGCTGATAACAATAATACTAATTAGTAATTAGTAGTAGTTGTAGTAATGCTTTTCTTTTCTTTCCTTTAGCTTTGCTTTCCAGCTGGAAAATATATCTCAAGAAGAGACCAAGAAACTTAAAAACGAAGCTGTTTATTTACCTACCATAAATAAGGTGCCATCATTTGTAAGAAGTCGTGTGATTGAATGTTCTAAGCTGCCCATTAATTGCTACTGAACAATTATAGAAAATTATTTTTGAACTTGTCCAATCCGTATCATTTGAATATATATTATATAGTTGTTGACTGGTTTAAATACCTGGATATTAAAATGTAATATTACATACAATAGTTAATTATTTGGAATGACGCGTACCTAGGTTCTCTGTATTGTGTAGTGTTCCATTCCATACGTTAACTATCTTTTGCAACATTAATTGATCGCATCAATATTTTGGTAGCAACCATTTAGTTTTGACGCATAAATTGAAAGTTATGTAATTGCATGTATCGATATATGTCAATAGAAATTATAGAAATATGAATACATGTATGTTTTGGCAGAATCCATCTATCTATTAGATTTGATAGAGATTTGTTTGTAATTATTAACTGTCTGAATAATCAAGAGTAGCTACATGTTTTGTTTTGTAAGGACAAAATATGACAAAGCTACCATTTCGGTGGTTTTATCTTCTATTACTTTACTAGGTGGATCCATACAAATCTTGGTCTCTAGCTACCACAATATTATATACGGGTAACATTAGTCAACATAAGAATATATGACATCTGTTTAATAATACAAAAGCTGGACGTTTATTCATTTATTGTCACGTACCAACAACCTATTTCTCATGCATTAGACTTGAACAAATAAAATAATCTACTTTTATCAATCTTGAATTCTTAGTTAAAACAGCCAACGCAGAAAACAACAGGCTTATCATCGCCTGGTCTTAAAATCCCGTCTCAATCCATAATGGAAAATTGTTGCACTGCGCCTACTGCTTAATTCTGATTATTGTAATAACTTTATTGTATTTGTCCTTAGGATCGTCTCTTAGACCATCTCCAATCGAAAACTTATTCTCAAAACCCAAAATACAGTAACTGTCACGTCAAATAGTAATTCATCTCCAACATCAAACTCATTCTCAAACTCAAAAGAATATTCTTGGAATATTCTCTTCCACACCAACTTTTATAACTTTTAATCATATCCATATAGTTTACAACTCACATATTAGAACCAAGACAAGCATTCATAATTATTTAGTTATTTATATTTTACAATAATTATTATTATTCAAGTATTATATAAATATAAACACTTATATAGATATTATACATAAGAAAAATTAAAAGATTTGCAGAAGAATAATTATTAATTCAATTGGGGTCAATTTATAAGAGTTGAAAAGTTATAAGTGTGTAAACAGTGAAAACGCATAAATGCGTTTTTAGGAGAGAGAATTTCATCTGAACTCATTTTACGTATGCTTTTTAGTATCGGTTGGACCATTATTCCTTATATGCGTTCTAGTTTGCCGTTCGATTGGAGTCGGCCTTATCCCGGACTTTGGAGTTATTACACAAAGCGAAATGCATGTAAAAGAAGGGACCTAATTGAAAAATATTTACAAAGCGAAATGCATGTAAAGAAGGGACCTAATTGTTCGCCCCTGTCGATGTGGAAATGATCTTGGGAGTTCCATTGAGTTCATCTTTGCGAGCTGATAGACTGACTTGGCATTATTCAGGCGATGGGCAATTCTCGGTGAAGTCAGCATACAAATTAGCTAAATCTATTGAGTCTCGTGGGGCAGCAGGGGCGAGCTTGGAATCGAATTGGAATTTCGTATGGAAGGCTAATGTTACCCGATAGTAAGAACATTCATATGGCGTCTTTGCCGGGAGGCTATACCTACATCGCTATCTCATCGCGCGAGGCTGTTCTTTGAGCCCCCAGTGCCGACGGTGTGGCTACTATTACGAAAATAGCTACCACGTCTTCCTCGGCTGCGCGTCGACCAAGGCAATCTGGAATTCTTCGGGCGGCAATGACTGATGTTTGCAGATTTTGGGCCGGAGCGATGGAGGAGTGGATACGTAAAGTGCACGCGACATTAAAGCAGGCAGATTATTCGCGTTTTCTGGTTATCTTATGGGCTATTTGGGACGCGCGAACAGGTGGCTTATGGAGAACCATTGATATCACCGACCGAGGTTGTAGTCAAGGCGATGGCCGGGATGTTGGAGATGAATGAAGAGCCATTCGACCAGAGCATCACCAAAGCAAATGACAATCATGCGTGGCAATGCCCACCGGCGAATGTTGTCAAACTAAACTTTGATGGAGCCATCCATGCTAATCGACGAGGTGCTGCTGTTGGGGTCATAGCGAGGGATGCAGATGGTGCATGTGTAGGGTGGTGCACAAATTTCTACAGGGGAGAAATCGATGCTAAAACTATAGAGGAAATGGCTTTGCTTCGGGCGATGCGTTTTGCACTGCAGAACAAATGGGAAAGGGCAATTTTTGAAGGTGACTGCAAAGGGGTTATTGAAAGACTTACGACTCGCTGCCTTGACTCCACAAGAACGGCTCCCATTCTTGAGGATTGTGCTTCACTATCTAACTTATTCTCTTTCGTTTCGTTCTGTTTTATTCGACGTCAAGGTAATGAGGCTGCTCATTACTTAGCGAAGAGAAGTAGGATTTAATGGTGAGGGGCGTTCCCCGCCTACACAAGCGTTGGCTGCGCTTTTTGTCTCAGACCTCCAGTAAGATATGAATGAAGGTTCTCATCAAAAAAAAAAAAAAACATCTGTGTAAACTTTTGTTTGACCGGAGTTTCACATATAAAAGGAAACAAGTATTTAGCATAATGTGTATGCAGGAAAAAAAAGTAATTATTAATGGATGGTTCTAATAAGTGATATACTAAATATTGCATGGGGAGTTATTTTTTATTTTTTTAGTAACTAATGAAGAAGAAATCTTATTGGTCAATTGACAGATCAATATAATTTTTTTTTCCCATCTCACGCTCTTTATAGAAAATATAGATAGTCTCACTCTGGAAGTCAGAGTCGCTCCAACCGACAATGAAGTTCAGATTCGCTTCAAACAGATTTTCACCATCACTTCCTCAGCAACATCTTCGAATTTCGAAAAATAGAATCTGCCATATAAAAATTCCCAATGGCACGCGCAAAAGGGACTGTCCATCAATCTTCGCCCTGGGCCTCAAACGAGCAGTCGAAAAAGCAGAAGTTTCCCACTCATCCACCGACGAAAAAGGTTAGGAGCCACCGCTTTGATCCTCGACCTAAGACCGCCCACTGTTTCATAAGACCATCTACAGCCGAACATCATTTCCCAAAACTAGAGTAAAATTAATCAAAAGGTACCCCAAATAAAAACCCAAATGAGTTCTCATCATCCCAATATCCAAATTAGATTTGCGTTCATCTACTGATAAATGCGTTTGTATTTTCAAATTTGTATTTAAACCCTTTTATTACTCTATTCTAGGGGTGGTTGTAATACCCGCAAATTTTAAAGCGGGATTACGATAGGAAATTTCAGGATAAATAGAACAGAAAATATTAGGAATAAAATTTCTATGAAATATTTATGAACGAAAATTCAAATAACCCAAAATAATAAAATATTCTCGGAAAATATTTGAATAAGTCCACATTGAAGAAATATTCATATTGATAATTGAGCCCAAAGGTGAAGATATTTAAGGTAATACTAAGAGCCCAAATAAATTAAACTAGGGCCCAAGTGGAAGTAGCTAAAACAAATAAATGAAAGGCCCAAGTAATAAGCAAATGGTTTACTTAATTGGGGAGGAAAGCCACGTTGATACACCATCATCATTTTGTAAACCATATGAAACCATTATTCACAACAACAAGTAACGAAAACAACCAAAAAGGAGAGAAGAAAAAGAAGGGGCAACGAAGAGAAATAATTTCATTAGGAGCTGAGGAATTTTCAACCATTCAGAACATTTGCAAATCAGATTTTCGAGTGAGGTAAATAAAAATTTGTACTTGCAACAGATGAATATGCCTACCATAAATTCTTAAGTTGAGTTCTAGGTGGTTCACGTGACTTGTATGTGTTTAAATATGTTATAGTGCCTCGAAACTTCATATTTATGGATTTTGATCTTTGCATATATTATTTATATGTTGATATATGTGTTTGTGCTTTCAAAACGAGTGATGTTTTCAAGAGTTCGATCTTGGTTGTACGATTTTCGGGAATCTGAAGATTTCGACTCTTACAATATTTTTGGTAGATTACGGTTCTTAAGCCTAAGTAGAATTTTGAGAGTTTTGAATAATTCAGGTGTTCAATTGTTTTTGGCAAATTAGGGGGTTTTTTTTATTGTTTTCGGGTTTCGGGATTTAGGGTTTTCGATATTTTTAGGATTTTCGATAATTAGGGTTCGGGAAATTTTTAGACTTACATGACTTAACAAACATACTGACATGGAAATATTTTCAATGCTCAGAGGATCGAAGCGTAGGAAATTTCCCAGATTTCGTAACTAATTTATAGCGGGAGGGCAGGTAGGTGAAATCCACCTACGACACGTAAACGTTCTGTGTGAATATTATGTGATTATGTGAATTGGGTGAATTATGTGCTTCACATGTATTAATATTTTTTGCATATTACATGCCTGTTATTTGCACTGCATAGCATGTGCATTACACGTCATTTCACGGAGTGTACCGTGGTGGAACGGTGGTACTGTATTGTACCTAGTGAGCGAGTAGCCGATATTGGCTGTCGACCCGTAGAGGAGTCACGTGAGTGGGGGCATCTGCTGTGCATCAGCGCCTGTGACGGTGAGCCGTTGGCCCGTTGGACATTATGCGGCAGACTGCGGGCGACCTAGAAAGGAGCGACTTGGGACATCCCCAAGTAGGCTAGCTAGTGTAGGCCACGTTGTCGCATGCGGAAGGAGGCGACCTGGAGGTTGCGACCTGGGTACCCTTACGGGACCTAGTGTAGGCTACCAGCGTGGGCACCGCATGGCAGAAGAGGCGACCCGAGAGTGTGACCTGATACGGCTCAGGGAGGCTGCTCGGTGTAGGCCACTGCCGTAGTGTTGTGATCGTGTTGTGGTAGTGTTCGTGATCGTGGTAGTGATTTGCGTGATGGTGCACAGTATGGAGCTCGGGGCCCGTTGTGAGGTGGTGAGTGTATCCCGGTTGTGACGAGTGATAGTGAGTGGCATTGCATTGGTGAGAAACTGGGGGTGAGTGAACGCGAGTGAGTCACACGTGCATGTGCACTATTTCACCTACTGAGCGAGAAGCTCAGTGTTTACGTGTTGTAGGTACCGAGTCCGCGCTGGTGCGCGTCGCGACTAGGCGGGCTGACGGCGGTGCTCCACGGACTTTTGAGGCGGGACTGTACATGGATGCGACCTGTGGAGCGACGTTAGGATTTTCAATATTTTGATTTTGGGGCTACGGCCCGTGTATATTAATATATTTTATTTTAGAAAAGTTTTTGTTAGACGGGTCTTCCGCGACTTACGTTGCGAAAAATCCGCCACTAATTTTGATTAGAAAGGGAGGGATGTACAGGTGGTATCAGAGCTTAGGATATAGATTCTGTAGACTGTCCATGTACGGCCGCTCAAAAGCGTGGAGGATCAGCCTTGCCTATAAGTTTTACGGTACGACGTGATTATTGCTTAAAATGATATATTTGCTTACGTGGATATTTGTATATAATTGCTTACGTTGCTATTTGTATAAATAAGGATGCTTAGCTAGATTTAGCTAGAGTGCGCAGCGGAAGCGTGATCGAAATAGGAATAGGTAGGCCAAAGAACGTAGAAAATAGATGGGTAAGTTTAGTCGTAGAGCTAAACTCGAGTCCCCTACCACAGAATTTCGGGGGCGAAATTCTTTTTAAGGAGGGGAGATTGTAATACCCGCAAATTTTAAAGCGGGATTACGATAGGAAATTTCAGGATAAATAGAACAGAAAATATTAGGAATAAAATTTCTATGAAATATTTATGAACGAAAATTCAAATAAACCCAAAATAATAAAATATTCTCGGAAAATATTTGAATAAGTCCACATTGAAGAAATATTCATATGATAATTGAGCCCAAAGGTGAAGATATTTAAGGTAATACTAAGAGCCAAATAAATTAAACTAGGGCCCAAGTGGAAGTAGCTAAAACAAATAAATGAAAGGCCCAAGTAATAAGCAAATGGTTTACTTAATTGGGGAGGAAAGCCACGTTGATACACCATCATCATTTTGTAAACCCATATGAAACCATTATTCACAACAACAAGTAACGAAAACAACCAAAAAGGAGAGAAGAAAAAGAGGGGCAACGAAGAGAAATAATTTCATTAGGAGCTGAGGAATTTCAACCAATCAGGAACATTTTGCAAATCAGATTTTCGAGTGAGGTAAATAAAAATTTGTACTTGCAACAGATGATATGCCTACCATAAATTCTTAAGTTGAGTTCTAGGTGGTTCACGTGACTTGTATGTGTTTAAATATGTTATAGGTGCCTCGAAACTTCATATTTATGGATTTTGATCTTTGCATATATTATTTATATGTTGATATATGTGTTTGTGCTTTCAAAACGAGTGATGTTTTCAAGAGTTCGATCTTGGTTGTACGATTTTCGGGAATCTGAAGATTTCGACTCTTACAATATTTTTGGGTAGATTACGGTTTCTTAAGCCTAAGTAGAATTTTGAGAGTTTTGAATAAATTCAGGTGTTCAATTGTTTTTGGCAAATTAGGGGGTTTTTTTTATTGTTTTCGGGTTTCGGGATTTTAGGGGTTTTCGATATTTTTAGGATTTTCGATAATTAGGGTTCGGGAAATTTTTAGACTTACATGACTTAACAAACATACTGACATGGAAATATTTTCAATGCTCAGAGGATCGAAGCGTAGGAAATTTCCCAGATTTCGTAACTAATTTATAGGCGGAGGGCAGGTAGGTGAAATCCACCTACGACACGTAAACGTTCTGTGTGAATTATTATGTGATTATGTGAATTGGGTGAATTATGTGCTTCACATGTATTAAATATTTTTGCATATTACATGCCTGTTATTTGCACTGCATAGCATGTGCATTACACGTCATTTCACGGAGTGTACCGTGGTGGAACGGTGGTACTGTATTGTACCTAGTGAGCGAGTAGCCGATATTGGCTGTTGACCCGTAGAGGAGTCACGTGAGTGGGGGCATCTGCTGTGCATCAGCGCCTGTGACGGTGAGCCGTTGGCCCGTTGGACATTATGCGGCAGACTGCGGGCGACCTAGAAAGGAGCGACTTGGGACATCCCCAAGTAGGCTAGCTAGTGTAGGCCACGTTGTCGCATGCGGAAGGAGGCGACCTGGAGGTTGCGACCTGGGTACCCTTACGGGACCTAGTGTAGGCTACCAGCGTGGGCACCGCATTGGCAGAAGAGGCGACCCGAGAGTGTGACCTGATACGGCTCAGGGAGGCTGCTCGTGTAGGCCACTGCCGTAGTGTTGTGATCGTGTTTGTGGTAGTGTTCGTGATCGTGGTAGTGATTTGCGTGATGGTGCACAGTATGGAGCCCGGGGCCCGTTGTGAGGTGGTGAGTGTATCCGGTTGTGACGAGTGATAGTGAGTGGCATTGCATTGGTGAGAACTGGGGGTGAGTGAACGCGAGTGAGTCACACGTGCATGTGCACTATTTCACCTACTGAGCGAGAAGCTCAGTGTTTACGTGTTGTAGGTACCGAGTCCGCGCTGGTGCGCGTCGCGACTAGGCGGGCTGACGGCGGTGCTCCACGGACTTTTGAGGGCGGGACTGTACATGGATGCGACCTGTGGAGCGACGTTAGGATTTTCAATATTTTGATTTTTGGGGCTACGGCCCGTGTATATTAATATATTTTATTTTAGAAAAGTTTTTGTTAGACGGGTCTTCCGCGACTTACGTTGCGAAAAATCCGCCACTAATTTTGATTAGAAAGGGAGGGATGTTACAGGTGGTATCGAGCTTAGGATATAGATTCTGTAGACTGTCCATGTACGGCCGCTCAAAAGCGTGGAGGATCAGCCTTGCCTATAAGTTTACGGTACGACGTGATTATTTGCTTAAAATGATATATTTGCTTACGTGGATATTTGTATATAATTTGCTTACGTTGCTATTTGTATATAATAAGGATGCTTAGCTAGATTTAGCTAGAGTGCGCAGCGGAAGCGTGATCGAAATAGGAATAGGTAGCCAAAGAACGTAGAAAATAGATGGGTAAGTTTAGTCGTAGAGCTAAACTCGAGTCCCCTACCACAGAATTTCGGGGGCGAAATTCTTTTTAAGGAGGGGAGATTGTAATACCCGCAAATTTTAAAGCGGGATTACGATAGGAAATTTCAGGATAAATAGAACAGAAAATATTAGGAATAAAATTTCTATGAATATTTATGAACGAAAATTCAAATAAACCCAAATAATAAAATATTCTCGGAAAATATTTGAATAAGTCCACATTGAAGAAATATTCATATTGATAATTGAGCCCAAAGGTGAAGATATTAAGGTAATACTAAGAGCCCAATAAATTAAACTAGGGCCCAAGTGGAAGAAGCTAAAACAAATAAATGAAAGGCCCAAAGTAATAAGCAAATGGTTTACTTAATTGGGGAGGAAAGCCACGTTGATACACCATCATCATTTTGTAAACCCATATGAAACCATTATTCACAACAACAAGTAACGAAAACAACCAAAAAGGAGAGAAGAAAAAGAAGGGGCAACGAAGAGAAATAATTTCATTAGGAGCTGAGGAATTTTCAACCAATTCAGGAACATTTGCAAATCAGATTTTCGAGTGAGGTAAATAAAAATTTGTACTTGCAACAGATGAATATGCCTACCATAAATTCTTAAGTTGAGTTCTAGGTGGTTCACGTGACTTGTATGTGTTTAAATATGTTATAGGTGCCTCGAAACTTCATATTTATGGATTTTGATCTTTGCATATATTATTTATATGTTGATATATGTGTTTGTGCTTTCAAAACGAGTGATGTTTTCAAGAGTTCGATCTTGGTTGTACGATTTTCGGGAATCTGAAGATTTCGACTCTTACAATATTTTTGGGTAGATTACGGTTCTTAAGCCTAAGTAGAATTTTGAGAGTTTTGAATAAATTCAGGTGTTCAATTGTTTTTGGCAAATTAGGGGGTTTTTTTTATTGTTTTTGGGTTTCGGGATTTTAGGGTTTTCGATATTTTTAGGATTTTCGATAATTAGGGTTCGGGAAATTTTAGACTTACATGACTTAACAAACATACTGACATGGAAATATTTTCAATGCTCAGAGGATCGAAGCGTAGGAATTTCCCAGATTTCGTAACTAATTTATAGCGGGAGGGCAGGTAGGTGAAATCCACCTACGACACGTAAACGTTCTGTGTGAATTATTATGTGATTATGTGAATTGGGTGAATTATGTGCTTCACATGTATTAAATATTTTTGCATATTACATGCCTGTTATTTGCACTGCATAGCATGTGCATTACACGTCATTTCACGGAGTGGTACCGTGGTGGAACGGTGGTACTGTATTGTACCTAGTGAGCGAGTAGCCGATATTGGCTGTCGACCCGTAGAGGAGTCACGTGAGTGGGGGCATCTGCTGTGCATCAGCGCCTGTGACGGTGAGCCGTTGGCCCGTTGGACATTATGCGGCAGACTGCGGGCGACCTAGAAAGGAGCGACTTGGGACATCCCCAAGTAGGCTAGCTAGTGTAGGCCACGTTGTCGCATGCGGAAGGAGGCGACTGGAGGTTGCGACCTGGGTACCCTTACGGGACCTAGTGTAGGCTACCAGCGTGGGCACCGCATTGGCAGAAGAGGCGACCCGAGAGTGTGACCTGATACGGCTCAGGGAGGCTGCTCGGTGTAGGCCACTGCCGTAGTGTTGTGATCGTGTTGTGGTAGTGTTCGTGATCGTGGTAGTGATTTGCGTGATGGTGCACAGTATGGAGCCCGGGGCCCGTTGTGAGGTGGTGAGTGTATCCCGGTTGGTGACGAGTGATAGTGAGTGGCATTGCATTGGTGAGAACTGGGGTGAGTGAACGCGAGTGAGTCACACGTGCATGTGCACTATTTCACCTACTGAGCGAGAAGCTCAGTGTTTACGTGTTTGTAGGTACCGAGTCCGCGCTGGTGCGCGTCGCGACTAGGCGGGCTGACGCGGTGCTCCACGGACTTTTGAGGGCGGGACTGTACATGGATGCGACCTGTGGAGCGACGTTAGGATTTTCAATATTTTGATTTTTGGGGCTACGGCCCGTGTATATTAATATATTTTATTTTAGAAAAGTTTTTGTTAGACGGGTCTTCCGCGACTTACGTTGCGAAAAATCCGCCACTAATTTTGATTAGAAAGGGAGGGATGTTACAGGTGGTATCAGAGCTTAGGATATAGATTCTGTAGACTGTCCATGTACGGCCGCTCAAAAGCGTGGAGGATCAGCCTTGCCTATAAGTTTTACGGTACGACGTGATTATTTGCTTAAAATGATATATTTGCTTACGTGGATATTTGTATAT
Source organism: Craterostigma plantagineum (assembly GCA_027422505.1). Taxonomy (NCBI): domain Eukaryota; kingdom Viridiplantae; phylum Streptophyta; class Magnoliopsida; order Lamiales; family Linderniaceae; genus Craterostigma; species Craterostigma plantagineum. The sequence continues at coordinate 16,332 of JAPQWV010003171.1, forward strand.
AATTTGCTTACGTTGCTATTTGTATATAATAAGGATGCTTAGCTAGATTTAGCTAGAGTGCGCAGCGGAAGCGTGATCGAAATAGGAATAGGTAGGCCAAAGAACGTAGAAAATAGATGGGTAAGTTTAGTCGTAGAGCTAAACTCGAGTCCCCTACCACAGAATTTCGGGGGCGAAATTCTTTTTAAGGAGGGAGATTGTAATATCCGCAAATTTTAAAGCGGGATTACGATAGGAAATTTCAGGATAAATAGAACAGAAAATATTAGGAATAAAATTCTATGAAATATTTATGAACGAAAATTCAATAAACCCAAAATAATAAAATATTCTCGGAAAATATTTGAATAAGTCCACATTGAAGAAATATTCATATTGATAATTGAGCCCAAAGGTGAAGATATTTAAGGTAATACTAAGAGCCCAAATAAATTAAACTAGGGCCCAAGTGGAAGTAGCTAAAACAAATAAATGAAAGGCCCAAAGTAATAAGCAAATGGTTTACTTAATTGGGGAGGAAAGCCACGTTGATACACCATCATCATTTTGTAAACCCATATGAAACCATTATTCACAACAACAAGTAACGAAACAACCAAAAAGGAGAGAAGAAAAGAAGGGGCAACGAAGAGAAATAATTTCATTAGGAGCTGAGGAATTTCAACCAATTCAGGAACATTTGCAAATCAGATTTTCGAGTGAGGTAAATAAAAATTTGTACTTGCAACAGATGAATATGCCTACCATAAATTCTTAAGTTGAGTTCTAGGTGGTTCACGTGACTTGTATGTGTTTAAATATGTTATAGGTGCCTCGAAACTTCATATTTATGGATTTTGATCTTTGCATATATTATTTATATGTTGATATATGTGTTTGTGCTTTCAAAACGAGTGATGTTTTCAAGAGTTCGATCTTGGTTGTACGATTTTCGGGAATCTGAAGATTTCGACTCTTACAATATTTTTGGGTAGATTACGGTTCTTAAGCCTAAGTAGAATTTTGAGAGTTTTGAATAAATTCAGGTGTTCAATTGTTTTTGGCAAATTAGGGGGTTTTTTTTATTGTTTTCGGGTTTCGGGATTTTAGGGTTTTCGATATTTTTAGGATTTTCGATAATTAGGGTTCGGGAAATTTTAGACTTACATGACTTAACAAACATACTGACATGGAAATATTTTCAATGCTCAGAGGATCGAAGCGTAGGAAATTTCCCAGATTTCGTAACTAATTTATAGCGGGAGGGCAGGTAGGTGAAATCCACCTACGACACGTAAACGTTCTGTGTGAATTATTATGTGATTATGTGAATTGGGTGAATTATGTGCTTCACATGTATTAAATATTTTTGCATATTACATGCCTGTTATTTGCACTGCATAGCATGTGCATTACACGTCATTTCACGGAGTGTGTACCGTGGTGGAACGGTGGTACTGTATTGTACCTAGTGAGCGAGTAGCCGATATTGGCTGTCGACCCGTAGAGGAGTCACGTGAGTGGGGGCATCTGCTGTGCATCAGCGCCTGTGACGGTGAGCCGTTGGCCCGTTGGACATTATGCGGCAGACTGCGGGCGACCTAGAAAGGAGCGACTTGGGACATCCCCAAGTAGGCTAGCTAGTGTAGGCCACGTTGTCGCATGCGGAAGGAGGCGACCTGGAGGTTGCGACCTGGGTACCCTTACGGGACCTAGTGTAGGCTACCAGCGTGGGCACCGCATTGGCAGAAGAGGCGACCCGAGAGTGTGGACCTGATACGTCTCAGGGAGGCTGCTCGGTGTAGGCCACTGCCGTAGTGTTGTGATCGTGTTGTGGTAGTGTTCGTGATCGTGGTAGTGATTTGCGTGATGGTGCACAGTATGGAGCCCGGGGCCCGTTGTGAGGTGGTGAGTGTATCCGGTTGTGACGAGTGATAGTGAGTGGCATTGCATTGGTGAGAACTGGGGGTGAGTGAACGCGAGTGAGTCACACGTGCATGTGCACTATTTCACCTACTGAGCGAGAAGCTCAGTGTTTACGTGTTGTAGGTACCGAGTCCGCGCTGGTGCGCGTCGCGACTAGGCGGGCTGACGGCGGTGCTCCACGGACTTTTGAGGGCGGGACTGTACATGGATGCGACCTGTGGAGCGACGTTAGGATTTTCAATATTTTGATTTTTGGGGCTACGGCCCGTGTATATTAATATATTTTATTTTAGAAAAGTTTTTGTAGACGGGTCTTCCGCGACTTACGTTGCGAAAAATCCGCCACTAATTTTGATTAGAAAGGGAGGGATGTTACAGGTGGTATCAGAGCTTAGGATATGATTCTGTAGACTGTCCATGTACGGCCGCTCAAAAGCGTGGAGGATCAGCCTTGCCTATAAGTTTACGGTACGACGTGATTATTTGCTTAAAATGATATATTTGCTTACGTGGATATTTTGTATATAATTTGCTTACGTTGCTATTTGTATATAATAAGGATGCTTAGCTAGATTTAGCTAGAGTGCGCAGCGGAAGCGTGATCGAAATAGGAATAGGTAGGCCAAAGAACGTAGAAAATAGATGGGTAAGTTTAGTCGTAGAGCTAAACTCGAGTCCCCTACCACAGAATTTCGGGGCCGAAATTCTTTTTAAGGAGGGGAGATTGTAATATCCGCAATTTTAAAGCGGGATTACGATAGGAAATTTCAGGATAAATAGAACAGAAAAATATTAGGAATACAAATTTCTATGAAATATTTATGAACGAAATTCAAATAAACCCAAAATAATAAATATTCTCGGAAAATATTTGAATAAGTCCACATTGAAGAAATATTCATATTGATAATTGAGCCCAAAGGTGAAGATATTTAGGTAATACTAAGAGCCCAAATAAATTAAACTAGGGCCCAAGTGGAAGTAGCTAAAACAAATAAATGAAAGGCCCAAAGTAATAAGCAAATGGTTTACTTAATTGGGGAGGAAAGCCACGTTGATACACCATCATCATTTTGTAAACCCATATGAAACCATTATTCACAACAACAAGTAACGAAAACAACCAAAAGGAGAGAAGAAAAAGAAGGGGCAACGAAGAGAAATAATTTCATTAGGAGCTGAGGAATTTTCAACCAATTCAGGAACATTTGCAAATCAGATTTTTCGAGTGAGGTAAATAAAAATTTGTACTTGCAACAGATGAATATGCCTACCATAAATTCTTAAGTTGAGTTCTAGGTGGTTCACGTGACTTGTATGTGTTTAAATATGTTATAGGTGCCTCGAAACTTCATATTTATGGATTTTGATCTTTGCATATATTATTTATATGTTGATATATGTGTTTGTGCTTTCAAAACGAGTGATGTTTTCAAGAGTTCGATCTTGGTTGTACGATTTTCGGGAATCTGAAGATTTCGACTCTTACAATATTTTTGGGTAGATTACGGTTCTTAAGCTAAGTAGAATTTTGAGAGTTTTGAATAAATTCAGGTGTTCAATTGTTTTTGGCAAATTAGGGGGTTTTTTTTATTGTTTTCGGGTTTCGGGATTTTAGGGTTTTCGATATTTTTAGGATTTTCGATAATTAGGGTTCGGGAAATTTTTAGACTTACATGACTTAACAAAACATACTGACATGGAAATATTTTCAATGCTCAGAGGATCGAAGCGTAGGAAATTTCCCAGATTTCGTAACTAATTTATAGCGGGGGGGCAGGTAGGTGAAATCCACCTACGACACGTAAACGTTCTGTGTGAATTATTATGTGATTATGTGAATTGGGTGAATTATGTGCTTCACATGTATTAAATATTTTTGCATATTACATGCCTGTTATTTGCACTGCATAGCATGTGCATTACACGTCATTTCACGGAGTGTACCGTGGTGGAACGGTGGTACTGTATTGTACCTAGTGAGCGAGTAGCCGATATTGGCTGTCGACCCGTAGAGGAGTCACGTGAGTGGGGGCATCTGCTGTGCATCAGCGCCTGTGACGGTGAGCCGTTGGCCCGTTGGACATTATGCGGCAGACTGCGGGCGACCTAGAAAGGAGCGACTTGGGACATCCCAAGTAGGCTAGCTAGTGTAGGCCACGTTGTCGCATGCGGAAGGAGGCGACCTGGAGGTTGCGACCTGGGTACCCTTACGGGACCTAGTGTAGGCTACCAGCGTGGGCACCGCATTGGCCAGAAGAGGCGACCCGAGAGTGTGACCTGATACGGCTCAGGGAGGCTGCTCGGTGTAGGCCACTGCCGTAGTGTTGTGATCGTGTTGTGGTAGTGTTCGTGATCGTGGTAGTGATTTGCGTGATGGTGCACAGTATGGAGCCCGGGGCCCGTTGTGAGGTGGTGAGTGTATCCCGGTTGTGACGAGTGATAGTGAGTGGCATTGCATTGGTGAGAACTGGGGGTGAGTGTGAACGCGAGTGAGTCACACGTGCATGTGTACTATTTCACCTACTGAGCGAGAAGCTCAGTGTTTACGTGTTGTAGGTACCGAGTCCGCGCTGGTGCGCGTCGCGACTAGGCGGGCTGACGGCGGTGCTCCACGGACTTTTGAGGGCGGGACTGTACATGGATGCGACCTGTGGAGCGACGTTAGGATTTTCAATATTTTGATTTTTGGGGCTACGGCCCGTGTATATTAATATTTTTATTTTAGAAAAGTTTTTGTTAGACGGGTCTTCCGCGACTTACGTTGCGAAAAATCCGCCACTAATTTTGATTAGAAAGGGAGGGATGTTACAGGTTCGGTACGGTATACGTACCAAAACTGTGATACCGTATACCGTACCGAAATTTCGGTATCCAAAAAAAATCATACCAATACCATACCAAAATTTCGGTATACCTTAAATTTCGATACGGTATATACCGAAATTTCGGTATGGTATCGGTATCATACCTTCTATACCATTCATACGGAGGGTTTTTTTACCATGCGTGTCTCGTGACTCGTTAATTCGTTGTTTTGGAATTTTTAATCAATTCAAACTCCTTAGGCCCCAATAAGATAGATTATTAATACCAAAATTTTCAAAATAAAAAGATTTTTTAACCTTAAATAATTTACATATTTTAACTAGTCTACTTAGTAAGAACAAAAACTTTACATAACCAAATACAACTTTATATACAGATTAATTAGAACAAAGCGGCTATATTTAAAAAAAATTAGTGAAGATTAACAAAAAGTAATTGCATTGCATCTTCACGCTTTCAAAAAATCATGAAAAAAAAACATTAAAAAGGAACGTTACTTGAGTTACATAAGTAAAATATGGTGGGCCTAATATTAGAAAGTTGTATAAGTTAATAATTTATGGGTTAAATAAGTTTATGAAGATCCTTAATTTTTCATTTTATATTTTTTTGAAATAATATAATATATATAGGTGTGTATATATATGTATAAAATATATTAAAAATTTAGAATTTTCGGTATTCAGTATAATCGGTATACCTAATTTTAAAAACTTTCATACCATTACCGTACCGAAAATTTTCGGTACGGTATCATACCTTACAAAAACTTCGGTATACCAAAATTTTCGATATTTTCGATACGATTCGATACGATAAGGACGGTATTTCGGTATTTCGGTATTTTTCCCCCAGCCCTACTCTATTCTTTGAAGATTTCTTATAAAATAATAAATATAAAAATACATAGAAAGTTGTGGTTTTTTTATCAAGCGCATATATTTGTTGTAAATTATTCAAGATTGCGCATAAAGTTTCTTATTGTTTTTATGTTACATAATAGTAAAAATATATTTTTACGAAGTTGTGAAATTTGAGGGCAACATTGAAAATTTATAAAAGTTGGTATGAATATTTTAAAATTATTCTTTTGAGTAAAAAAATGAATTTAATGAATTAAGAAGAGTTACTGCAACGTGTGCCTTTTTGTGGAGAACACAGTTCTCCTTCTTTTTTTCCCCTGAATTTGTTTTTTTTATTTTGCATCTGTAATTACGTTTTGGGTAATGGGTGGGTTTTCGGGCCGGAAGAGTTGTAAAGTCGGTTTAGAATGTCCGAGTTCGACTGCCTTTGTGGGTTGTATAAATTTTTCTTGGTGTACATTAAAATACCCATTTGAATAAAAAATTGTAAGACTGTATCCATGTCAGAATTTTTTTATATAGGTACTCGTTTGACTGTGTGTACCATTTTCCAGTCTTGACGTACCTGTACCATTTCTCACTGTATTATGTACCACAATACGTTGACGTACCTTGCAGCGGGACGGATATCGATGTACAAAAAATTTATTCTAATAAGTACATACATAGGGTACTGACTTGCAAAGTTTTATATAATGAATATTTTTCTGTAAATTTCTCATTTTTCTTTTAAATCCTAAATAAAATAAGGCCACAATCAATTACTTACATACGACGCCGTATGCCGTCCGTTATCTTTCTTTCTTCGGGTAAAACAGTCACAATTACGCCGCGACGAACAGAAATTAAAGCGATTTTCCAAATAACTGAGGATGGATGCGCAAGCGAAGAGGAAAGCGTTGTTTCGAGCTAAGCTCAGTGCGAAAAAGCAGGAAAGCAACGGATTGATCCTCGACTCGTAAGGTATCATAGCTGATTTCGATCAATTGGTGTACGCTGAATGGATTTCCACGTGATGTTGAGATGTTTGAATTCGATTTCGAAGATATTTTTCAGTGTTAATAGTTTCGCGGGACAAGGTAGACAGTAAGCCCTTGAAACTGACTTTTTTTCCAGTATTAATCGTTGACAGATGAAAATTGTTGTGCACGTATCATCTTAGGGCAACTGAATTGATATTCCAAGTAAAAGTTTGAACAGCTTATCGCGGTTTGCCCTTTGGTTTTGTATGTCTTATCTTTCTGAGTAGCTCACATTTTGTGGGATGATGAGAGCATGGTGAATTCTCTGTTCAGATTTCAGAATTAGTTCTATGCAGACTAATGTGTTTTTGCCATCGATTTCTTGTGTTTACTGCTGTTGGGAAGTGTAAGACTTTCTGTCAAAAACTTTTTGAGTTGGTTCTAATGTCTAAAAACATTCTGCCCACTGTAAATACAGGTACAATGAACTTGACCAACCCATATGTCGGGTTTGCGAGGTTGTTATCAAATCTGAATCACATTGGCCTGCACATCAAGCTTCTCGCAAGCATCATGAGGTACATGTAATTGCAGAAAAAATATAGTAGAGTAGAAGTTATGTAATCTTCATAAGAGTGGTTAGCCACCTGTTCCCATAATCAATAAGAGGTTTTTTTCTTTCACTGATTCATTTCTTTTATCACTGCTGTTTGACTTTCTTCTATATTATCTTTATAGGCTATTGATAAATTGAAAGCCAATGCAGCTGCCCTAAATCGGTCAACCAATGCCAAGACTGATGAAGAGTTGAAGCCTACACCAGAGCCTCCACACTGTTGCAAGACAAGTCTGAGCCTTCAACAGAAATGCCTACCCATAGACCTCCTCTGCCTCCAAATTTTTTTGACAATCAAGATTCCAAAAGGCAAAAGAATGGTAGGAATGATCGATTGGTTGTTCAGTATTTAGTTTATCCATACACTACACGTACGATCATTATGATTCAAGACGGAAGCAACTGAACTGTAAAACTGCTCGTTAACTACTTGTAAACTTGCACATGTTTTCTAGAAAACTTTTCTGGAAAGTCTGCCGACCGCCATTCTCAGGAGAAGGCTCACCCCTCAGAAACAACGCAAGTTATGCAAGCATCCGAAGCAAGTGTTGATTCAGAATCCAATCAAGTCAAAGGAGCTTTACCTCAAGGCTTTTTTCGATGACAAAGACGCTGATTTACGCGCACGTGGCATTACGCCGGTGAAGCCAGATGTGAAGTGAGTTTTCTTGTTCTTCATTTTTGGCGATGCATTGTTTTCACTGTTATAGTTCTGGTGCTAAACATGTTTGGTTGATGACCTTATAATTTGCTGATTTGTGCTATTTAAAAAAAAAAACTTGTATTATAACAGGGATGAATACAAGGAGTTTGAAAAGTTAATCCAAGAGGACTTGCTGGAAGTAGATGATCGTTTGGAGGAAGAAGAGTTAATATAGTTTTCTGCTCAATTGGATCCCTATTTCTTAATCCAATCACCCGTGTTTTTACCTCTGTGGTATTGATTTCCCAAATTTTTTTCAGATTGATGCAGCTGAGATGATTGAAGAGGCAGAGACTGTTGAACAAAGGTAACTTACCTTGCTAATTTGCTGGATTAGAAATTTCGTACCGTTGATGGTGATTTAAATAAAAAGCTATTTGATTTCTCAACGATAATTGACACCATACGAGTCTTCAGGTCATGTAGGGATCGAGTTGAGATGCTAAGGAAGAAGAAGCTTGATCTTAGGGCTAATAGAAGTGCTGTGGGTGCTAAAACTGCTGCTGCTGTTATTACACAAAAGGAATCTAGCAGTGATGATGATGATTCGTCAAGCGATGGAGAAGATGATAAAGTTGATTGGAGAGCTAAGCATCTCTAGCTAGGACAAACACCCCACCACATTTCTAACATTCACCATGTGATTCACAACTGAACTTGTAACGAATTGCTGTTTTCTTGATCTATATTAATTTTGACATCGGTTTTGCTGTACTTGAAGCTCTTACATAAAGAATTTTCTGATTCTATGAATGTTTCTACAATGAATACACATGAAGAAAAGAAAAAAAGATTGAAACTTAAAACAGTCTAACATACACAAAATCTCCTCAAATCAGTAAGACTTCTCGAGGTACTTAAACCCCATAGAAGAAGAATCGAAGCAGTCGACGACGACCTTATCTCTGTACAAATTCATCATCTTCAACAGCTCAGTCACCTTCTCCTTGGTCGACTCATCACACCCACCTGCAAAACACCAAGAGCTTCTGAAAAGCTCCGAGCTTCAGAGCTTCGACGATGGACTCTCTTTCTTCTCTCCCAACCTAATCATCTTCCAAAGAATCGACGCCGAGGATTTCGTCGCCGCGTCAGAGACCCTCAGAACCTTCTTTACCATTAGAGGAACGGACAGCGCATTCTCAGACACGGCTTCCCTTCCTTCTGCAGAGTCACAAACGCCGTCCAAAACGGCCAAAGCAATCTCGCAGGCGCTTTTATTACCGTCGATGAGCACTTCAAGGACCAAAGGAACCAACCCAACTCCCACGAACCTCGATGAAATCGATGGGCTCGCAGATATGAAGCTATGGATTATTACCAGGCAGGCCCTCGTCGTTCTATTGGACGTAGACTCCTTCACGGCCCTCGCCAGCATTCCTTCGACGCCGTCGATTTTCATCAGCTCTTCGATTGAACCCTCGTCCTCGAAGGTGAGCTCTTTTAGGACAGAAATCGTACTCTGTCTCAAGGAAAGATCTTCGCTACTCAGACACCATGAAATCCCACGTAGAGAAGCCGGCGATTTCAGCGCAGACAAACCCTCTTCGCCTAATGGGAAACACCAAGCTATTGCAGACAGGATTTCTTTGATCAAACCCTTGTGTCCGAAATCATCAGCGAATGCCTCGAAAATCAACGCCAGCTTCGAGCCAACCCCATTCACGGCGAGGCAGCGCTTGTTGCGCTCGCTCTCCTTGGCTAAATATTTGATCTTTACGACCAATTCGAGGCACGCTTTCCCATCCTTGGATTCCACGGCGGACGATACTTTAGAACAAATATCATTAACGTCGCCGGCCGTCAACGGGATTTTTGGGAGTGGGGATCCTCTGTAATCCGTGGGACCATTCTCCACGCACCATTCTTGGATCATCTCTCTTAGGACATGGTTGGGAACTAAGTCGAAGTTTCTCAAGGATTTGTTGGTCACAGGGCAGTTCGATTTGCCCGATTCTAACCACCTTTCGATGCTTTCCCTGTCGTAGGTTATCCCCGACGATAAAGAGACGGGATCTTTCATTAAATCTAGAGATATAGGGCATCGAAAATGGGGCGGGATTGATAGCTCCATGCTTGGATTCATTGCAGTGTTTAATGATGATGATGGTGAGAACTTGTTTTTTCTTTCTCGGGCGCTGCTTTTGCCCCTTCTACGCCTCCATAAGAAGGTCATTGTTTTGTTGTATTGTATGGTTGTTGGGAAAGAAGATCAAAGGAGGGTTTTTTATTACAACACGGTGTTTGTTTAGTACTTAGTTTGAATCAAGAATGTTGGTTTATATATTGTTCTTTTTAGTTCAACGAGGGAGAGCTATGTAGCATAGTATAGATTATGTTATTTGGAGGTCAAATGGCGCGTAAAGCGTAATATGATGAAGGGATAATAGTGTATGAATTATGGGAAGGTATTATTACATTCGTGGCATTTGAATTGAATTTTGACCGTTGAATGGTTGAATTGAATGTAGTACTTTGATGTGAATAAAAAAGAAGGAATTTTGAAGGTTGGCTGCGTTTGTGACCGGGTCGTGGGTCAAACCCGGCTAGTCGGTGATTGACCAAGTAGGAGATATATGTTCTTTTTTGAATTGGGAATTTTTCATTATATTGAATCACGTTACTCGTTTACTCAATCAGAATCATATTTCTATATTGTTTTGTTCTCGTTTTATATTCAAGTTACACGATTTTGACGGAGTAATCAATTCAATTCAACCGTGAGTGGTTTCATCTAGAAACTGAGATCGCGTTACATCATTATGTATAGAAACTGATGTTATTCTGTGGATAATAATTTGTAGAATAGGTTTTGTTAGCTTACAGAAATTTGAAATGTTAAAATAGATATATAATATTTTTTCTTATATGGGAATTGAGAATAGTTTTGTTAATTTTCAACTAAGCCGTGAAATAAGACTATGTTTATCAACAACCTAGACAACCGTTCTTGCACCAGAGACAAAAATATAGCAAATAATAAAAATTCTAAACTAAAATAAATTGTCACAATAGGTTGGTAGACCAACCTCAAACTTGACATGGTTGTGCACAAATCAATATGTTTAACATTATCCAATAATGTCATTTGTTAATATGTGATTGTGATGATCTTTTGAGATTTTTATGATATTTTCAATTATCTCCTAATTTTTATATTTTTTATTTTCACCAAAATCCATGATTTTCTTCTCTATAAAAAGAGACTAATATTGATACATTTTGATTCACAGTTTCAAATCATATTTATTAAAAATGATTAAGAGCTTTTAATATAATATAATTTAATATATTTGCACACATTTTCAATATAATAAAAATATTAAAAAATACAAATATATTTATTAAATAATAAAATAAATATTTATGGGTTGTTGATAAAGTATGAAAATTATTGAAGTTGGATTGAGGTGTAGGTTGTGTATGTGGAGGAGAGAGAAATTAATTTTTATTCTCATTACCTGTTGTGGGGAGGAGGTTGATAATCAGTCTAAGGCAATTGATGGGCTTAATTCAACCATTTTAAATCTTTCATATTTTGGGCCAAACTCGGGCTTCTCTCTGTTAGGACATGATTTATTATATTTTCTGACCCTTTGCTTTGCTACCTTGGAACCATAGCCCAGTGAGATCATGAAATATTACAAGCCATGTGGTGTTGGATAAATGCATAGTGGTTTCAGAATTTGATAATTTCAGATAATTGGAGATTATTATCCCATACTTTTCTTACAGGCTACTGAAAATCCCATTATACAATAGTTTTTTTGCCCCGTGCAGATTATAAAAAAATATTGGTCAAAACTATTTACTTAAAATATATATATAAAAAAAAGTAGTTTCATAGTGGGCTTAACGTGGTAGTTTCCTTCAACGTGGGTGGTTAATTTTATTTTTTATTGTCATTTTATTAAATAGTTAATTATTTAATAGGTGGCCTCCTACATTTCTATAATTATATAAGATATGTGTGTGAATGCTAAATTAAAATACAAATATCAACATCTCTACCTCAATGTATGTAAATGAGGGGTGGACCTAGCAGCCAATTGTTAGATGGAATATTTTACCATATGCATGCAATTTTAAATCAGGGTCCACTTCACCTAATAAGATAGGAATAAGGATACATAAGGTTTCAAAATTAAATTTTTTAGCTCCAACGAAAAGTCCCGACAATTGTAATTAATGGCTTTGAATAAATGAAATGTAATTGTCCTGCATTATACATACATATATATGAAATGCTAAAAAGTACGTGTATCGTGAAACGCCACACATTCTTTGATCGCACTTTCTCGTATTGAATGAAAATAAAAAACGGACATGATTTTTCAAAGCTTCCACTAATTGAAAAAAAAATGTAAACAAGACAATTGTGTAGAAAAGCAATGAATTAGTACCACAACGCAATACAATACAGACAATAATGTAAATAAATTGAATAAAATTGATAAATATTAAGAGCGAGAAATAAAAGAACAAGAGTTTGCGCAGAGTTTGTAATACAGACAACATTGGGCAGAGGATTTGTACTGTGTTTTGTGTGCCAGAGATATATAATGGGTCCTACTATTAACACCCCTTGGGATTAAAAATGCTATTCACACCCCCTTAGTAATTAATACTTTCCATTTTATTTATTCAAAATAACATGAAATTTGTAAAAGTTTTTTATTTTAAATTTTTCCTCTTGAATTCATCGAAAATAATTTTATTAATTAATTTATTCTTTTTTAACACATTGCCTCTAATATATTATTTTGAAATTACTACTTCTACAATTAATTTAAAAAGTAATAATATTAAATTTACAATCATTATTAACTTTAATAAATAAGCACATAACATTACATATCTTATTAACTTCTAAAAAATTTTGAAAGACATTATATATATTTTAGTCAATACATTTAAATTACATAGCAGATCAGTATTATAGATATGACAAACAAAAATTATTATATTTATGTATAGTTTGCAGAATTAAATATTATATATATTTATGAGAAGTTTTAATATTATTCGTTGGAAAAAAAAAAGAAGTTAGTAATAGTTTAATATCTTTTTTAAGTTGTATGAATATGTGAAACTAATAAAAAATTAGTCAATTAATAAGGTTTTTTTTAGTTTCGTTCAAATCTGTTATGTTATTTTAAAAAAATCTGTTTATGTTCTATGTATTAAATATGTGAGAGAAAATAACTAATTTAAACATGAAAAATTACCTTATGTAACATGGTTAATAAATATGGGGGTGTATTTAGTAAATAGGGGGGTGTGAATAGAATTACCCTATGTTAATATACACCCATAAATTATTTTGGAAAAAAAAATATACACCCATTAGTTATACTACAAAAGAACGTTATGATTTTCGTGAAACAAAAAGATTAGACTTTTCCTCGGTCCCAAATTCATGTAACATCGTGAGAATTCAACCAATAATTAGACCAACCTATCGAATTTTTGGCGTAACTAATTAAATATGTGTCTATATATGTTGCGTACTTTATTTAATGTGGAGTATATTATACTTCACTTTCTTCAAGACAAAAAAAAAAAAGAGTGACTCGTTATCTGTTACAATCAGATCTCTCTGATTACTTTTTCTTTTTTCTTTATCTATCGTGAAAATTTCCCTTTTCTTTTCTCTCTGCAATCATAAGAAATTGATTACAAAATGATTTACACAGGTATGGGCCATCTCTCTCTTTCTCTCTGTTTAAATTGTCGATTCTTTTTCTTAAAATTTTCCTCTTTTTCTACTAAGATATGGTAGTCAGTCACAAGTGCCCTAATTTTTCTCTAGGTTTTATTCGTCCACTGTGAATATGGCAAGTGAAAGAAAAATGTAGAAAAACTTTGATTCGAAACGATGCCCCCGACGTATATCGAGGAATTGATAAAATAATCTGTATTTATAGTCTGTCGTGATTACTACAATTGACCTAATAAGGGAATTTATTTATTTAGAATTTCCATGTGATAAATTCCCTTTTGATTTCATGGTTGGTCACAAACGTGTACAATCAAACAAACAAGAGTAGCATAATATTTCATAAATCATTATTTCACATATACGTAAATATAGTAACTAAATAAAGCAATCGTTTATTTATGAGTGGTAGAGATGGATGAAGTTGTATTTTTAGTTCGTTTTAATTGTGAATATTGTGTCGTCGCGCAGGCGATTGGACAACTACTGAGAGTAATGAATTAACGGTAAAGCATTCGATATCACCAAAATTTAATTAATAAAATGCTACTTATGTCTTCCTTGAAGTTGAACTAGTGATAAAAAAATCTCAAATTCTTCCTTAACAATTGCATGAAAAAGTCGAAAAGGGATAAGAATTAGGTGCACGTTGCCTTGTCAGCTTTTTAGAAACATCTTCCTTTAGGAATATCATACCGTTAAATTATGAAAGTAGGATTAAGGAAAAAGGAAAAAATTCCGCACGTATTTATATTCTTGAACATGACCTGTTAAATTTGGTTCTATTTTGATTACTACATTCAATTATTGAAGTGGATCATAAGTGTGAATAAATTTGGTTTGTACAAAAAAGTCTAGATATAGATGGAAAGATGGTTTCTTGTCTTGAGGAAGATGGTTTCCCCACTTAGCTAAAATGGTGAATAGATATCTAAATTTCTATCGAGTTATAAACTTAGTCACTTCCTTTTACAATTATAATATTATCAAAAATAGAAAGCCAGGAGTATATTGTTATTCAGTGGTTATCAAAAATGTATTCTTACAGAGTACATTGGGCAGGAAATAGAAACATAGAACAAATTAAGGTAGATAGTTTATCCTTGGTGAAAGCGTTTAATACAATTGAAATGTTTACCAAAGCTTTTAAGTTGAATTTCTTCGGCTAATATTTAAATGCAGTCGCCATAGTATAAATGATTTTCTTTAATAGTGTTAGGATCATTTTATGTTTTAATCGGGGTGAATAAACACTTTTAGAACTTTTAAAATACTTGAGTTGCAATAACTCGAACTCTTGAAAATATTTAGCATCGAGAGATTAAGCGAGTCTGGGTTTTAAAACCAATCCTCTTAATCGGTTTTATGAAAGCTACTTAAAAAAACACTCCAAAACAATGCAAGTTGAAAACTGATTTTGGTTGAAGCATTTTATCGAACACTTAAAATGCTTCAACAATGCACATGCTAGATGTATGAATGGAATGTAAACGCAGACGATTTGTTTATGAAAGTTTGGAATCTCAGTACTCATACGTCTTCCCTTCTTCCCCGCAAGGAAGACTCTCACTAGAAGACTCGGTTTTTTATACTACGATGTACTACCTTTCATAACTAGACTTACACATATAACTTCTAAGCTATATTCCTAGCTAAACTTCCTAGTACTCAACCAAATCGGCAGCCTTTTAGAGTTCACCGGTTTCGGCCACTATTCAAGTCGACCGGAACGTCTCTCTACTGTTAGCTTTTTAAAAAGTCCACCGGTAGAGTTATTTCGCTCTACCATTTGTAGGCCCCCGACCCTACGAAAGACACTTCTTTTACGTCTATGTGCAAAGACTACAAACACATATTTTTACGTCTTTATGCGTAGACTCTCACTCAATTATTCTACTTATGCTCCTCTCTTTTGTGTGAGTGAGGTGTGTAGGTTTGAACATTGTAGCTCTCTCTCTTTTGTAATCCACACACTTGGGAAGAACTCTCTTGATTTTATGCTATTTCCTCTTGTTCTTCTCTCTTGGATCTCTCTTTGAATGTGTGCTTGTTTGCACTAGGATTCTTGTATTTTTCTGCACTTCTCTTGTGTATTTATTGTCTTCCAACCTTGATGTAACCGTTAGACACATTAAAGTAGATGTTGGAAAGCTTTTGTCCTCATATGGTCAATGTTGTTAGCTTTAACTACTTGTACATGCTGCTGTAGTAGGAGGCTTGTACAGGGTTGCAAACGAATCAAATCGAATCGAATACCACAATATTCTATTCGCATTCGGATGACAATCGAATACAAATACAAATATTCGAATATTTAATCGAATCATAAAATCGATTCGTATTCTATTCGAAAATATTCGAATCGAAATTCGAATACTCGAATATGGATTATTTGAGTTCTTTATATATAATAAATATATAATATTATTACATTTAAAAAATATATATTGAATTGTAATATAGTATATATGAGTGCTACTATTGGCACCCCCTTTGAGGTAAAAAAACGTTGAAATTGTACAATTTCTTAACATTTTGTTCTCCATAAATAATAATGTACCTTTTAAGTTGTTTCATTAATGTAGTTATTCAATGGAAATTATTTACACTGTTTTAAATAGATATTAATTTTGTAATTTATTGTTGAAGTTAATTCTACTCTTTTCCACTTAGAGATAAACAAAATTCCTAAATTTATAATAGTATTATTTGATTTATTCTTAAAAACTTCATATACCATAAATATTTCATATTAACCTAGACAAATAGGTTGAAGTAAAATAAAAACAAGACTAGAAACCTTGACATAAATTTATTTAATAAATGTGTAGAATTAAGTAATGGTTATAAGGTGATAATTTAATTGCGTGAAAGAAAGAATTTATAAATAATTATAAAACCTTCAACTCTACAAATATTAATAAATAATGGAGAGGAGTAATTAAGCATAATACCTAATAACTATCAGTAATAAAGTTTAGATTGAAAGAACGACATTTGTTGATTGAAAGAACGACATTTGTTGATATTGAAAATTGAAAATTTTACTTTTTATACTAAATTTAGTGCTATAATTAATTAGAGGGTTTATATACTAATTTGGGGTGCGTATGGATTTCCCATCACATATTTAGTTTTTTGATTAAACAAAATATATCTTTAAGATAGTACTTGAATTTTAATATGTTAGAAGTAATATATACGGATGATATATTATAGTTAAATATGTATGGAATTATTCGAATAGAATATTCTATAAATAATCGAATCGAATATTTTGATTTTGTATTCGTATTCGGAAATTACACGAATCAAGAAACTATTTTTATTCGGATTCTATAGGGTGTGTTCGTTCGGTACAAACTGAACCGAACACATCGAAAATCGAAATTTCGGTTCCCCTATTTCCGAAACCGAATACTGAACCGAATTTCTCGGTACCGGAATTAACGAATTTTCAATAAAAAAAAGAGTTTTTAATAATAATTAAATTAATATATATAATTTAGTATAATTTTTTCTGGTTTTATCAAAAGGTTATACTTCCTCTGTCCCAAACCTTTATGGACATTTGGGAGTTGACACGGGAATTAAGAAACTGAATATTTTAATAATATAGTGTGATGAAAAGGTAAAAAAGTGTATATTTTAGCACGTCTTTTAAGAATATATTAAATATTATTTTATTGATTTTGTGTGATGATTTTTTACTAAATATGGAAATGTACATAAGATGTGGGACGCCCGAATATAGTAAAATGTATAAAATGGTTTGAGACGGAGGGAGTATTAAATATATTAATTTAAATATTACTGAAAATTCTTTTTTTAATATATAATTTAATATAACCGAATTACCGAATTTTTTTTAATTAACCGAATACCGAACCGAATTTTTCGGTTCGGTTTTGTACCAAATTTTCGGTATTTCGCTTATTCGGCTCGGTTAACCGAATAACGCACACCCCTACGGACCGAGACCTTTTTGACCGACAGTTGACCCGCGTTGACCAGCATTGACCGGCCCAGTTTTTCACCCTGAGCTTATATTTGATATTCGTTTTTCGAACCGGGCTCATCAACACACTTAATTAAATATGTTAGTAACACAATAATAAGTTTTGTTTTCGTCAAAAAACTAGATTGATAGATATTATAATCCAACAAATAGGAATATTTCAATATACTGAAACTATCTAAGTCATTACTATTTCGTAAAATGTCTTAACTATTATAAACAACTAAGTATGGGCCACCATAACAAATAAGTATGGATGCCCATTAGGAAAGATTAGATCTAGAATTTTTTATTTGCTATTTTTTCATTGGTTGAATGTTGAAATTCTTGGCCTATAAATACCTCTCATTGGCCATTTGAACTTGTACAATTTTGATGATATGTATGTTGGGTTCATTATATAATATATAAATATTTATAACACATTATCAGCACGAGACTCTACCGGCAACGCCGATCTCCGCAGCGACGCTAATTCTGTCGAAGATTTGTACGAGCATAATTAAGGTATAATAATTTATTTCATATTTATGACAATATTATACAGATATAAAAATATATAACCATATACAACAAACTGCCATAGCCCGACTGGTTTCGCGGAATACCGTCAAAACTATGTGATGGGAGGTCCAGATTTCGAATCCCAGCGGTGGCATATTAATTTTGTTTTCTAACTAGCTTGGTTCGGTTTCTCCGACTAGCTTGGTTTGGTTCTTCGACTAGCTTGGTTCGGTCTCTCCGATTAGCTTGGTTCGGTTTATCCGACTAGCTTGGTTCGGTTTTATACTGCCTATCATGTGATGGTTTGTACCACCTGATATGTGCGGTTTGTAGCTCCCGCCAGTAACTACGTTTAAATATATATTTCAAATAATTGGCTATATCGACTATACTTTCCGGATATTATTTTTATTAAGTAGTTATGCATGTAATATTTTGTTGTATTATCATTGTTGAAATGCTTTTTGTATTTTATAGATGACGAATTTGCGAGCCTTGAGTTTGTTGCACTCGATATCACTGGCCGAATTACCTATCTTGGGCACTAGATGCCGAAATTCATTGAAAGCAAAAGGTCTAGGTGATACCATCAAAAAACCGACCAATGAAACAATCCGAGCAGGACAAGGCGAAGGCAATGATTTTTCTTCGCCACCACATTCATGAAAGTCTCAAAATTGAGTACTTAACGGTGAAACCCGAAAGACTTGTGGAAAAACTTGGAAGATCGATATAACCACTTAAAGACTGTTATTCTCCCAAATGCAAGGTATGAATGGGTGAATTTACGCTTGCAAGATTTTAAATCGGTAAGCGAATATAATTCTGTTGTTTATAGAATTACTTCTACACTGAAATTATGTGGAGAAACTATTACCGATGTAATTATGCTGGAGAAAAACGTTCACCAAATTTCATCCATCAAATGTCATTCTACAACAGCAATTCGGGAGAGAAAATTTGAAAAGTACTCAGATCTTATTTCTTGTTTACTGTTGGCTGAGCAAAACAAAGAGTTGCTGATGAGAAATCATGAATCTCGACCGACTGGTACTGCTGCACTCCCTGAAGCGAATGCAGTCAATGTTAATAATGATAATAGTCGAGGTAATGATCGTGGTCGTGGTGGACATCGCGGTCGTGACGTGGCCGTTGCCGAGGCCGTGGTCGTGGCCGAAATTATCATGGTGGTGGTTATCAATATTTCCGTGGTGGTTATCATAATTATCGTGGCGGTCATCAAAATCTTCCCAGAAAGAAGAAAATTTATGATGGTAAAAAATGAAAAGAAGCAAACTGAACAGAAAGGGAATGACGAAAAATGTTATCGATGCGGTGGTCCAGCCATTGGTCCCGCACTTGCCATACGCCCCAATACCTTGTTGAGCTGTATCAAGAATCAATGGGCAAAGGAAAGAAAATGAAACGAACTTGGTTCAGGGTACAATTGCTTCAACTTCTGGTGTTAATGAAGAAGGTGTTAATTTCGATGCCGGCGATTTTCTGCTCCTCAATGAAGAAATTTAATCTTGCTATCGTTTTATTAAATGCTTGCTTTGTTGTTGTGTGCTTTGGTATTATCGTTTGTTTTCAATAATATCGTTATGTTTGCTATGATTGTTTATCCGGATGATATTCATGTGTTTGCTATGTATCGTTTGTTTTCAATAACATTGTTATGTTTGCTATGATTATTATTTGGATGATATTCATGTGTTTGCTATGTATCGTTTGTTTTCAATAATATGTATTAATGATAATTACATGTTTGTTTATCAAGGAGTTTATATGATGGACACGAGCATGTGCAATGGAGAATTATGTCTTGCGGACTGTGCAACGACTAATACAATCTGAAAAATAAGAAATATTTCGAGTATCTTGATATGAAAGAAATCAGTGTGATTACTATATCGGGTAGCACAAATATAATTGAAGGCTCCGGAAGAGCTAATATATTATTGCCCAGAGGAACAAGGCTGATTATTGAAAATGCTTTATATTCCCCTAAGTCTCAAAGAAATTTATTAAGCTTTAAAGCGATTCGAATTAACGGATATCATGTTGAGACTGCACAAAAGGGAGATATTGAATATTTGCACATTACACAAGTGATTTCGAATGAAAAAAGAATCAAAGAAATATTACCGTCTTTTAACTCTGGCTATACTACACATATCTTCGAACAATTGAATCATATGCTATCCAAAAGTTTACCAATGACAGTACAGTTAATGTTTGGCATGACCAGTTGGGCCATCCCGGTACAATTATGATGCGAAAAATAATTGAAAATTCACGCGGACATTTATTGAAGAACCCGAAGATTCTAAGAATTAGCATGTATTGCTTGCTCTAAAGGAAGTTAATTATTCGACCCACAAATGAAAGTAAAGACCGAATCTATTACATTTTTGGAGCGTATACATGGCGATATTTGTGGACTGATAATCCATCATCTGGACCATTTAAGTATTTCATGGTATTGATTGATGCATCAAGTAAATGGTCCCCATGTTTGTTTATTATCTACGAGAAACTTGGCATTTGCGAGATTACTTGCTCAGCTAATTAGATTAAGAGCACATTTTCCAGATTATCCGATAAAGAAAATACGACTTGATAATGCTGGCGAATTTACTTCCAAGGCATTTAACGATTATTGTATGTCTATTGGTATCGATGTCGAGCACCCTGTGCCACATGTCCATACACAAAATGGTCTTGCAGAATCATTGATTAAACGCCTGCCATTAATTGCAAGGCCGTTGTTGATGAAGTCGAAACTTCCATCGTCTTGTTGGGGACATGCTATATTACATGCAGCAGCACTAATCCGCATCAGGCCAACAAGTTATCATGATATCTCCCCGTTACAAATGGTTTATGGTCATGAACCAGATATTTCTCATCTCAGAATTTTCGGATGTGCAGTATATGTTCCAATTGCACCACCCCAACGCACAAAGATGGGACCTCAAAGGAGGTTGGGAATATATGTCGGATTTGAATCTTCAACAATTATAAAATATTTAGAACCCTTAACTGGAGATCGATTCACGGCCAGACTTGCCGACTATCACTTCGATGAAACAAATTTTCCGACATTATGGGGAGAAAAGAAAACAGTTGGAAAGAAATATTAGTTGGAATGAATTATCGCTAAATCATTATGATCCTCGAACAAAAGAATGTGAACTAGAAGTTCAAAAGATAATTCATTTACAAAGTTTAGCAACCAATTGCCAGACAGTTTTGCTGACCCAAAAAGAGTGACAAAATCACATATTCCAGTTGTTAATACTCCTGCTAAAATTGATGTTCCTGCAGAACAAACAGATAATACGATTGAGCTTAAACCACAACTAAAGCGTGGTAGGCCCTCTGGTTCCAAAGATAAAAATCCTCGAAAAGAAAATGAGCAAATAATAAAAAATGGTCCAATCGAGGATTTATCGACTAGAGAAGAGTCGATGGGCATAAATGATGATAAGAATGAAAGTCAGGTACCTGAACAAATTGAAAATAATGATAATGAAGAGATCTCGATTAATTACGTCCGGAATGGAATAAGATGGAACCGAGATAAAGTCAACGTTGACGATAAATTCTCATTTACAGTAGCGCTACATGAAATGAATGAGATTAATGAGAATGAGGATCATGAACCAAGGTCTGTTAAAAGAGTGTAGACAAAGAAATGATTGGCCAAAATGGAAAGATGCAATCGATGCTGAATTAAAATCACTTGAGAGACGAAAAGTTCTCGGACCTAGAGACCGTATACCAGAGAATATAAAGCCGGTTGGATATAAATGGGTTTTTTATCAGAAAGAGAAATGAAAAGGGCGAAATTGTGAGATACAAAGCCCGGCTTGTTGCACAAGGTTTTTCGCAAAGACCTGGTATAGATTATGAGGAGACATATTCTCATGTGGTGGATGCAACAACTTTTCGTTATATAATTAGCCTGTGCAATACGTGAAAAGCTCAATATGCGACTAATGGATGTTGTCACTGCCTATTTATACGGCTCACTTGATAGTGATATTTATATGAAGCTTCCTGAAAATTCAGGGCCCCGTGATGAGTACTCAATCAAACTGAACAAATCACTTTATGGATTAAAGCAATCCGGGCGTATGTGGTATAATCGCCTAGGTGAATACTTATTGAATGAAGGATATAAAATGATCAAATTTGCCCTTGTATATTTATGAGAAAATGTGGAAATGAGTTTATCATCATAGCAGTATATGTTGATGATATCAATATAATTGGAACTCCTGAAGAGTTATCAAATGCCGTTAATTGTTTGAAAAAGGAGTTTGAAATGAAAGATCTCGGAAAGACAAAATTTTGCCTTGGCCTACAGATCGAATATTTGAAGAATGGAATATTTGTGTATCAAGAAACATATACGAAAAAGGTATTGAAAAGATTTTATATGGATAAAGCTCATCCGTTGGATACTCCGATGATTGTTCGATCTCTAGATGTGAATAAAGATCCGTTCAGACCTCGAGAAAATGATGAAGAATTGCTTGGTCCTGAAGTACCATATGTTAGTGTGCCATAGGAGCACTAATGTACCTTACGAGCCATAACGCGACCTGATATAGCATTCGCTGTAAATTTATTGGCGAGATATAGTTCGCCACCAACTCGTAGACATTGGAACGGTGTTAAACGAATTTTTCGATACCTAAAAGGAACACTGATTTGGGATTATTCTATTCAAATGAGTCCAGGTCAGGTCTAATCGGATATGCAGATGCTGGTTTTCTATCCGACCCACATAATGCTCGATCGCAAACGGGTTATCTATTTACATATGGTGGAACTGCTATTTCTTGGCGGTCAGTTAAACAAAGTTTAGCTGCCACTTCATCTAATCATGCGGAAATTTAGCGATTCACGAAGCTAGCATATACGACAAACTTGCGGGTTATCATCGAAAAAGTTACCTCCGATAATCTTATATGAAGACAATGCTGCATGTATTGCTCAGTTAAAGGAAGGTTGCATCAAAGGCGATAGAACCAAACATATATCGCCTAAATTCTTCTATACGCACGACCTTCAGAAGACCGGCGAAATTGACGTACAACAAGTTCGATCAAGTGACAACCTCGCAGATATATTCACAAAAGCGCTACCTCCAAGAGTATTTGGAAAACTTGTAGATTTAATTGGTCTCCGAAGGCTCAAAGATCTTGAGTAATATTTACATCAGGGGGAGACAATATACGCTGCACTCTTTTTCCCTTCATTAGGTTTTTATCCCACTGGGTCTTTCCTAATAAGGTTTTTAAACGAGGCAGCTATATAATTAGATGAGAATTTTTTGTAATGGGCATCAAAGGGGAGTATTATAAACAACTAAGTATGGGCCACCATAACAAATAAGTATGGATGCCCATTAGGAAGATTAGATCTAGAATTATTTATTTGCTATTTTTTCATTGGTTGAATGTTGAAATTCTTGGCCTATAAATACCTCTCATTGCCCATTGAACTTGTACAATTTTGATTGATATGTATGTTGGGTTCATTATATAATATATAATATTTATAACATTAACAACCTTTTTCGAAAGGAAACGCCTTTTTTTCTTCTGAGAGAAAGATTGGCCAAAGCGAAGTCACAATTGAACGAAAAGATTAGTAATACACGAGACGTTTCTTCAAATGTTTTCATGAAATAGGAATTAGATATTCGAATAGGTATTATATTATTTAAGTGAGATTTGATGAATTTACTATAAGCAGCAACGTGTTTATCACCAAGTTCATGTTTCTTCACGTCCATTAATCCTGTTAAGTGACCACTTTTCATAGAAGGTTAACCCTGAAGGAGTGCATCACTTTTAATTTTATATAATCTATTTCCAACACGCCCCCTCACGTCTAAGCTGATTTCTCTATTATCTAGCCTTAGACGTGTAACTCTCATAAATGGGTGGTCGTGAGGATTCGTACCCAAGACCTGCTGATCCCTAAGATCTGATACCATGTTAAGTGACCATTTTTCCTAGAAGGTTAACCCTGAAGGGAGTGTATCACTTTTTAATTTTATATAATTTATTTCCAACAAATACAATTCCTTGGAATTGAAAACAAAAATCCATGCAATTTGGCCGTTCACATCACATAGCTTTCTTAATTTTTCAAGTCAATTACGAGTAGAAAATAAATAAATAATAAAAAAAGTGATCTGGTAAACAAAGTTCATTCTTAATAAATGTGAACTTTTCTATAAGCACAGATACTTTCCAACTTTATAGAGAATATGTTGCTTGATATATGAATCTCTCTCTCTCTCTCTCTATATATATATAATATATATATATATATATATATTTATATTTCTCCATTGATCCAGCCTAGGGTTTTTGAAATTAGAACCGTAAATAATAGGTTGTGTGGTAAAGAGGCAATGAAAGACTATTTTCAGACATATAATAAAACCCAAGATGTCACTGAAATAAAGCGAATTTTGGGTTTTATATCATATATGTGGCCTGTGGGTCTTCGTTTTTTTTTTTATATTATTTTTGGTTTGTAACCCTTTAACAAAGATATATTTATATATATGTATAATATAATATATCCCCTTCTCCCAAAGTCAGTGGGTCTACGCTTTCTATTCTTCTCCTATCGATCTTAGACATAATTTGTTCGCTCAGATTATACTAATAACTCGTGTCAGGAATGGACCATGACAGCTAACGTATTTGTATTGCAACTATATCTATGTGTCTCTAAGTTAACTCTTGTAACTCGAAGAACTCACCATGCCATATTGGTGAGGGAAATACGGTAATAAGCTAGCTATGTTCAAATTCAAAACCCTAAACCCCAAAAACGCAATATCTAATCTAAGTTGAATAAAACTTTGGATGAGTTCTTGAATTCAATGATGGAGTGAACACATAGAACTTTCATAGTATGAGTTTTTCTTATTGTTGCAGTCTACCACGCTAGCTCAAAGGTTTGCTTGGTCCTACATTCCCAGTATATCCGAGTAAAAAATAAATAGATAATTATTAAAACAAAAAACAAAAGTAGAATGTGTAATATAAGAAGCGAGTAAAATGGGAAAAAAAAAGGACCACAAAAAGAAAAGAAACAAGGTTACTTTCAGGTTTAGCATTTTAACCTAACCCGCTGCCCACGGGAGAAAATTACAGTAAAATAAAGAAACAAAAACAAAATAAATGAAATGGCATTTCTTTCTCGTTCCTCCTATGAATTTAATAATAGTTTATGCAATATTATTTTATTCATATTTTCGGACAAGTGAGTGAGATATGTGTCCTTGTTAATCTAGTGTCATTTTCCAAGATATACTCCCGAGGTAGGAATTACGCCAGCATCATCTCTACCCCCACGCCCCACACCTATCTTTTCTGCTTCTCTATTCACTTAAATTATCTTTTTTGTATGCTTTGAAAAAATAATTTATAAATAAATCGTCATTTCGTTTTCTAGCCTCTCCTCAATATCTACTCCGAACGAAAACCACCGTCTTTCGTTCGAGTTATACAACTCATCTTTTTTCTCTTCATTAATTAGCTTCTCTACCCACACTTACTTTTCACTTTCTTTTCTAACATCCTTTGCAATAATCTCTAGGAACTTGGGAAACAAAATCAAGGATCATAGATTCGGGTTCTATTGTACCCACGATTACTATAACTAACCACTGTTGCTCGAATCCTCGTGTAATAAAGTCTCATCTTTAGAACTCGAGTTTGTGGTCTGTGTGTGTGTGTTTTGCAGAAGCCAACAGAATGGATGAGGTTTTCATGGAACCCTACTCGAAACAAGCCGTCGTCGTCACTGATCTTTCTCTACAGATAAGCCCACCAAACTCTATTACCACAATTCCATCTTCTGTAGCAGCAGCTCCCTTCAACCATGGAAACGACGGCGTTTTGTTGAGCTTTGATCTTGCCCCCAAGAACAACTCTTCTCTAACCGAACTCTCTTTGGCCCACTGCCCTTCACTCAACCTCGGCGAAGACGAAGCTTCGAAGAAAATCCAACAGCTTATTGACAAGACTAATGGTCATCGTCGTAATAATCAGCCACCGCAAAACCCTTATAATCATCCTACGGCGGCCGCCCGATTTTGAAGAAGAAAGGATCTCAAGACCAATCAAGGGCGTCCCAGTTTATCACCACCACAGTCGTCCTTTCCTTTTCTTCCCTAATAGTCTTATTAGGACGAAGACGACAATGCCAAAGATCCAAAGAGAAGGTTCTATCATCATCAGATATGTCTTTGCCAGCTAACTTTCTTTCTTCTCCTCCTCCTTGTGCTATGGCGTCGACGGCTTCAATGATTATTTTGGGGGTAGCACTTTCGAGCATCATCGTATGCCTTTTCAGAATCTGGGCGGGCGGCCTTACAGTGCTGTAATAGTGGAGATTATGCAAGGTTTAATGCGGCGTGTATCATCATCATCATCTTCATAGCCAGGGAAATTATCATAGTTATGATCGACAGTGCGATTGTCTAGGGCATTCATATCATCGTTATGAGGAGGAGGGTTCTTCTAAGAACAATCACCATGGGATTATTAGATCAAAATTCTTATCCAAGATGCCTGCGAAGCGTATTAGCATGAGGGCTCCAAGAATGAGATGGACAAGTTCGCTTCATGCTAGATTCGTTCGTGCTGTTGACCTCCTCGGCGGTCATGAAAGTAAAAGATAATTGCCTTCTCAACATCTTTTTTCTTTTTTTTTTTTTTCCTTTGGTAATATATGATTAGTGGGTTTTTGGTTACTTCTTCTAGTGTTGTTATTACATCTTCCACAGACGATTTAGACGACTGAGTTTTTTTTTTTTTTTTTTAATAATGTTTTGTAGGGGCTACTCCAAAGTCAGTACTGGAGCTCATGGACGTCAAAGATCTCACTCTTGCTCATGTCAAAAGCCACTTACAGGTTAGAAAGATAGAAAAGCATTAAAAGCTATATATAAATAGATTAATTAAAACAAACTACATGAATAATAGCAAACAAAGATTAATGCTCGTATTAGTTCTCAGTCTGTGTTTATGCTTTACATATATATATTATATATAATATATATATATAATAGAGATGTCTATCAATTTGCCGAAGCATGCAGAGACTGAATGAATGAAATCAAAGAATGGAAGCAGAAGTAGAAGTCTTTAGTAGGTGCTGCTGACACTATATATATATATTTAGATTTATAGCTTTGTAAATATCAAGGAAAAAAAAAAACGAAAAAGGACAAGGGAAAGTCATCATTTCCCAATAATATACATCTTCAACTTTTTTATTAGAATATCTTTCAAAAAAAAAACGTTTTTTATTAGAATAGCTTTTCGAAAACATCCATCAATCCTCTCGTGATTAATTGGTGATGCGTGCTTTGGGAAGCTACACATAGAAGGCTATGTATCACTAATAACCTGAAGTAGAGGCTAGGGGAGAAATTTGGACATATGTATGTGTCTGTACGCCTACACGAGTATCTAGAGACAGAAAGGGATACGTACATTTAGTCAAATGCTTATTAAAAGTGTGTAATCATTTCCATATCATTACATTTTTTTCTTGTATAATCCTTTTGTATTGCTAGAATTTTTCCTCTTTTGCAGATGTACAGAACTGTTAAAACCACAGACTAGCCTACCCTAGCCTGGCCTGATGCTTTTCCTGAGTACATAGATATATACAAATGTTTTGATTGAGCATTACGAGATACACTACGTATTGATATGCTATGCACATATATTCAAAACGGGGCAGCATGTTTCATTAAATACGCAGAGATTTAAATGGTTATTTAACATGATATTATAACTCAATTTAAGCTGTAATGTGTAAGAATCCCGGTGAAAGAGGGCTGAGGATAGATAGGAAAAATAAATGAGCCTAGACATATATCGTGCACGGTAAAAATACAATATATCAAGTGAAAATGTAACACATTTCTTACAAGTTTAAAGCTTTTAGGATAACTGAGTATTTGATCATGACATTTTTTTTTTTGTTTTAAGATATCGGTTAAGCAGATGATCTCTCATCAGCAATATGAGCCGTTA
Organism: Craterostigma plantagineum; assembly: GCA_027422505.1. Classification (NCBI taxonomy): domain Eukaryota; kingdom Viridiplantae; phylum Streptophyta; class Magnoliopsida; order Lamiales; family Linderniaceae; genus Craterostigma; species Craterostigma plantagineum. The sequence continues at coordinate 44,542 of JAPQWV010003171.1, forward strand.
GGATATCAAGATGCCCTATTTCGAGATGTAGTATGAATTGAAAGCTTATGTGCATTGGTTAGCAAACATATCAATGTACATATATAATATTTGTATAACAATGCGTGTACAAATTTTAAATGCAAGGAATTTAGATGTATTTTTCTAACAGTCGTGTGCAATGGGCTTTAGTAGAGCACAAAAGAATCCTTTAATATAATTTGTTTTTGG